>JBCEWB010487774.1:0-19348 GCA_039654565.1 Peronia peronii | reverse complement strand
GTCGACCGGTGAGGGTTGCAGCATTTGCCTGCTGGTGGTGTACTCCATACTTGGGAAAACGACGGCGAGGAGACCGGAGTGGGGGTGGACCTGCGGAGGCGGGCTGTGAAGCTGGGACGTTCCTGACTTCTGGGCGGCTTACTCTTGACACGGGTCCGGACGACAGACAACAAAACAACATGACCACCAGCTGGAGACTCCGGGAGACATGCAGTTAGGGAAACTGCCCCTGAGCCAGGGCGAAACACCAGCAAAGCTGAGCCGCGAGAAAATCTCCGGCCATCACTGGCTGTGACCCCCTGGCCAGGTTCATTTTGTTTTAGGCTGGCAGCAGAGGTTTTTTTTTTTTTTTTCAAAGACCCGTCGAGATAACCACCAGGCAGGAGGTTGAAAGACGTAACAAACCATGCCATGCCACTCACAAATGGAGAAACATTTTGTTTCTTCGTTTTCCTTGTTCTAGTATATGAGCAGTCTTTCAGTCCTAAGAGTAGATTTTTCTGTGCTTTAAGTGCCATGCCTTGTTTTGTCAGCAAATATTTTGGAATAAAAGAAAAAATTTGTCATATTTTATTTTAGGAGGGTACATGTATTGAAATTTTATGGTATAAATAATCTGTTGATCAACAGTACAGTTTAAGGATATCTCACCACTCAGTATAGGATAGGTGATTTGGGTATCAGAAGTTAATTTGAAACAGTTCCACCCATCTATTTTACATCCTATTACAGTAGCCTGAAAGAAATGTCCATTTGTTATACATGTACATAAGAACTAATGTTGTAGAAATTTTTGTTTTTCTTCAGCAGTAAAACTAAAACCTGTTAACCTAAATCAGTGCATTCTGAATTTGTGCCACTTGTTGTGATTAGTCTAAATATTTAGTGCATGTGTGTGTAAGACTGTTACTCAAAAGTAAATCATCACTCCATTTATTGTGAATACTGTTTCCTCTTGAGGGCAAGTAAGGTTTACTTTGAATATGTGGTGATAGACATGGTATATGCTTTAGATATATGGTATACCATTTACAAATATAGCCATCATTGTGCCTGATTCCCAATTATTATGATACATGTACAATGCCCTAGTCATTTGGGAATAATGAAAGGAGGTGTTATTCCACACCTGAAGCTCGGATACTAGTTGATCGTACAGCATTCCGCACCCGAAACTTGGGTGCTAGTTGACTGTACAGCATTCTGCACCTGAAGCTCGAGTAAACTCAGGTAGTGATTGTAAAAACTTTATTATGCACCCGTCTTTCGGATGCTAAATCTAGTTAATTGTAGAGTTTTGGGTCTAGGTCTAATTGATTTATAGAAAATTCTGCCAGTTTTTGGGGCTAGATCTGGTTGATTGTAGAGAATAATGTATCATATCCGAGACTCGGTTGTAGGTGATTGGCTGAGCGTAGAGTACTAGAGAATGATCCACTCAATTAATTTCTAATATAAATAAAGTTAATTAAAGAGAACTGCCTATCAAAAGTCGAGAACTGGTAATCAGTAGGGATGTATATTGCATTTTTTAGAAGAAAAGCCGAAACGTAGGGATGAGAGATTTATAGAATTAGAGAGGCGCTGGTCTTTGATGATTGATATTGCCTTGAAGACTTTAATCATGTTTTAAAATCCCTTTGGGATAACAATTTGTATTTTCCCCAAAAAGTACAATACCACAAATTACTAGTATGCAGTGCGTTCTGCTGCCTATATGACTACAGTGTTCTAAGGTTCTTATGGACAATAGTCATTGAAGTCTGTCACTGTCATCCATCGACTCTTTTCTTGATTACTGTTCGTAACTTTCATCACTGAACTGCCACTTTATGTTATGATTTCAAGCTCCGGCTTTTAAAATTATGATGATGCACAGCAGTCACTTCCTATTTTTATTTATTTGTTTGTATGTATGTCTTTTTAAATAAAGGAGATTGATAGGAAAGATAGCACCTATAGTGTAGGTCTGTGATTCAATCCTAGCCTGTGCCTTCAAGACTTTTGCTTTATTATACTGGCACTGCGGGGAATAGTGCTTGAAAACGCAATGCTGTCAAAATGTTCAGTTTTGCACCTGTCCCCTCCCCCCACTACTTTTTCAAAAGAAATAATAATTTTATAACTAAAACTAAAATATTGGGGGAAAAAATCAGCACGAAATAGGCCTCTCTTGTCCTCACTCGCTTCCTCCCCCCCCCCCCCCCCCTTCTTGTTTTCTGTTTGAAAGGATTGTTATTGCCATGAGAGGTATGGTTTTGTTTGTTTTGGCTTGCTTAGGTTAAACAGTGGCCAGACCGAATTTTTGTCTATAATTCTAAGCATGGAGACAAGTTTTTGCAAGACAGAAATGCTAAACTACATGTAGTACTAGTAGTATTGAAACAGTAAGTGATCATCTGTGACAGTACATGAACTGACATCGATTCACACAGCGGTCATTTTCAATATGAAGTAGCCTACAAGTATACGACTACGAAACCATTGGGGGGGAGGGACTGGGAGGAGAGGGAACGGTATCAGGCTGAAATCACTTTGGCTTACCATACCAAGTACGGTACCATAGACTGGACCTCCATGCCATTCATCACTTGCTCACTCACTCACTTTTTCATACACCAATTTATGTGTATGTTTCTTTCATTTTCAAACAGTTTGAGCTATCTTTTAAAATGTTTACTTGAAGTGAAGTAAACTTTGCATAAAAAATATCGATACATGAAGATATCTTCCTGGACGAACGCCCTACTCCAGTCGTGGAGACGATTTAATGTCCTGTGGTAAATCTAGCCCACATTGTCTACTGCACATGCTTAACTAGGATGTAAAATACTCTGATGGTGTTCTGCACCCAAAACTTGAGTGCGGAATAACACTCCGATAATGAAATGTAGTGTTGGTTGCAAAAAATGAAAAACAGAATTTTTCTGTATGTTATTGTTCTTCCTTGATGCAGTAAGTTTATAAATTTGAATAATTTACAGTACAGCTGATTGTTTGTTTGTGAATATATTTTCACAATACATGTAGTTGGTTCATTTTTCACATGTACTATTTAATTTTTTATTGTTTTTTATCAAACATGAATTTGTTTCCTGATGGCAAATGATAAACAGATTACTGGTATTATTAATAGCATTTTATTGATTATCATTAATAAACTTTTATTGAAGATTTGACTGCTGTTGTACATTTGTGAAAATAGTTGGAAGTTTTTGCTTGTGTTTGATTCAGTCTGAGTCACTAACGCATTTATTTGTAACTTTTTATTATTTACACTAGTACAAAAACGGGGATTATTGAATCAGGAATTTTGTGTTGGATGACAAATTGCAAACATTTAGAAAACAGTTACAAACATAATGAAAGAAGGGAACAGAAGGAGCTGTGTGCAAATGTAAATTATGAGCGCCGAGTAAACTGAGCGAACCAGAAGTGAAAGAAGCAAAAGGATTACTATACAATATCACTGTTTCAACTTTAAACACTGTAACTAAAAGTAAAGTAAAACACTAAGTTAGCATTGTAAAAGTAAGTTTGGGGGGGGGAGGGCATACAAAATATTCCATATAACGCTCTTCTTCTTTTAAACCGAAGTTTCCAACTCGATGACTTAACTAAGTAGAAATCAGGCTGAGTTGTACTGCCGGCTGCAATTCACCACACTACCACTCCCCTCCCCCTCGCATTCTATCATCGTACAATTCGGATCAAACACCCTCGCCAGTTTATTATTCAATTATTATCGCATTTTCAGAATAACGTCAAACATAATAAGCTTTTTTTGGATTTGTGTAAGTAGAAACACAAACCTTTATACATGAATTCTGTGTGCCAAATTTCAGATGGATACATTCAATAGTTTCTGATTCCATAAGCCTTTTATGGGTTTTGTTGCAGATTTATACACATGTAGATGTGTATGTGTGAAGGATTAACATAAGTGTGGGATGTTATCAGTACAAGCATACTGCGCACCTTGCATAATTCGAACATCACTGGGATCCAAGGAAAATTTATTGAATTTAATTATCAGATATCCATAAATATGAAAGAATTTAACATAAGTGTGGCAGGGATACTCAAATGTTGAGTTGAGTACTAGCAGAGAATTCTGTACATCTAGACCTTTGTTGTAGGCTCCACTGCATTTATACAAAGACAATGACTAATTCTGTCAGCTCCATTAATAGTTAAGTAAATCGTCTCTGATCCTCAAGTTTATTCTCATTTAACTCAGAATTACCAACTGTTCAAAATCATGCTGATTTATGAAAGTGCATGTATTGGGCAGAAGAAAAGGAAAACAGAGAAAATATGAAATGGGGTCAGTCTAGGTGAACTAACTATAGGAACGTGATATAATCAATAAGCCAGTGATAATGACAGATAGCTGGAGATTCTGTGTTCAGCTGCACGTGGCTCTCTTATTTAATTGATCATCATAATGCATGTATTTATAGGTGTGATGCAATTTCCATGTGTCACCCTGGGAAAAAGTTTGGAAAGTGATATTGATATGCATGGCCACACAAATCTTTATGGCATGTAAGCTTATATGTGATGCAGCTAGGTCAAATGAACCAAACGAGTCTGCTATCATTTTTTTTTTTTTGTTGATACATTGAGATATCGAGGTTAATATAAGGAAAATGAATGTCTTTTGCATTGGTTAAAAAAATATTACTTAACTACAGCTATTCTGTGCTGAGATATTCACACTGAAAGTTAACTCATGTGACCTCCTGATCAATAAAATTCAATTTGCTCATGAGGTTTACAATCTGACATCTGACCCATTTCACCTCATCTTAATTTATGTCCATATTAATTTGGTACATATGTAGATAATTCAAGCATGCACCAACAGAGATACACATCAACTCACAAACGGAAACCCACATTAATAATAGGATAAAAGTCAGGTAATATTACACTACCACTGCTTACAAGCCTCTGGTGACAGATAAGAGGAGGAATATAATACAGTGATAAACCATGACTGATAATGATGTGAAATTTAAGGGTCAAGAAATGAACGGAATGGAATATGGTGCCTTCATTTCAAAATTTTGTACGTGCATGTATATATATATGAAAGGCCATGGATAGACAGACCCCTTAGTATTACAACTGCTCACAGCTGAACAGGGACCATGCTGCCTATGGATTACTCAACCTTAGCTTGAACTCTAACCCTAGCCCCAGTGGAATATTTTTTAAAAATGACTATAAATGATGCCTATGGATCCAATGAGGTATTTTGAGATCGGTCATATGACTGAGGAATTTTCGCTTAAATGCTAATTTGTGTACATTGCCTGTACAGGTCTTGATGAATGATAAGCATTCAGATGTTCACACCATATAAACAAAGCCACATGTGAATGATGTTCTCTCGGTCATGTGACCAATCTCAAAATACACTGTACTTCATACCCCATTGATCTGCCAGCAATAAGTGAACTCTTTGGTATAATATGAAACGACTAAGGCTGGGGTTGGCAATCTGGTATAATATGAAACGACTATGGCTGAGGTTGGAAGTCTTAGCCTCAGTGACACAGAAATCAAGGTAACCATGGCTACAGGATAGTTGCAATAAACTGGATGCATTCATATACTATTCCACTTATGTATATTATTCAATTATAAAAACAATGCAATCAAATCCAAGTCTATACTGCTGTGTGTTATAATATTTAACCCTGTAATACCACTACCAGGACTGTCATGTCAACCCCTAGATTGTTAGATTTAGTCTTCAACTTCATGAGCTGACAAAAAGCATAGATTTCATAAGAAATCAGCAGAAAAAAATAGGACATCTTACTCTTCAAGAGTCACTAAAAAATGCTGGAGTGTTGTAATAAAAAGGGTTTCTTCATGTTCAATTAACGATGGCCTTGCCCTAAATAGTATCTTGTTATGATGCATATTGTACATACATACATGTATGTTTCTGGGAACTCAGATGATGATATAACTTATAATAGGCAATTCTTTCAACAGATCAGCCACTTTGGCACTTCTAGGGTTAAGAATCATTAATAAATGAGACTATGACTGTGACTTCAAAGTCTCATGATCAGTTCAACAGAGTGTTGAATATTGATTAAGATACCAGTGTGCCCTTCCTGAGATAATTATGATTCAACAACAACCCTCAGCTTGAGAGATTAAAGTTTGATAAGCTTATCAGTGGGGCCATTTCACTTGTTAATGTGATTCAATGTGTAGTGTCTATACACTCTTGGTCTCTTGATTGTTCTTTTTTTTTTTTTTTTCTTTATTGAGGTTGGAAAGAACTTTCTACATATACAAGAAAGAACTGCAATATTGCAATTTTGTGTTTGGAAGAATCATTAGTCAAATAACCCTATAACTGTCAAGGAGCTGATCTAGTGAAAAACTTTCATCACACTCTCTATAAATATATTATTTCAATTCTGCTACAGATAACAAACAGTGTAGTGACAAAATACTCTTCTGACATCACCACAAGGTCTGAGCTGTCACTATGTCTTAAAAGCAGTAATTGTCATTGCCTTGCAATCTGTTCTTCACTGACGTTTTGAGATCTAAATGAGTACTATAATGTACATGTATTATGTATGTTCATGTATCACATTCCAGCATCTGTATTGATATCCATGTTTTGGCTGTTGTAAGACTAAGAGGTCTTGGTGCTTACTTGCTGTCTAACAATAAAAAACTGGTAAATATAAAACCAACAAAGCAGACATTTAACACTTGATATTTATATTTCATGACGTTTATTCAGTTAATGTGTACAAACAATATGTTTGCTCAGGTATTGCATACATCATGAAACATGCACAAAGTTTGCTGGCTTTCTTTTCTTTTTTTTTCAGTAACTTTACGTGTACCAAATTGGGAAAACAGCTCACACAAAAATTTGGGATCAGGGTGTTTGTAAATATATCAGTCAAGAGAAAACATCTATGGATTTTATATTTATCAGCTGCAACTTCTAAAAGCTTGTGATTTTATTTTCATTTATTCAAGTTACTGAAAACTTTGACTGAGATCAAATTTTACTTTTATCAGATACATAGTTTGGATTCTTTCCTTGTGACTGGCACACTATATATATATTAAAAAAAAAAAACCAAAAGCTACCTCATATAAAAGACCCTGTATGTCAAATGTTTGCATCTTTCACTTCTGAATGAACCAAACTCAGCAATGGTACTTAAAAGACAAATCAAGCCACCAGGCTTGTATTTTTTGGTTCTTGTTTTGTATCTTTATAATGCTGCAGTTCCTTTAAAATGTATATCATTCCCCCCATATGATATGTGCTTTAACAAATTCTTTTCTGCTTTTTAAGCTACATGAATGTGTGTGTGAAGTTAAGCAGTTTTACTACCAAGATTTAATGGGAATGGAAGCCAGCACATTGTCTCTCCTTTTCGTGTCAATGAAATGACTCGATTTCAGTTTGATCAATCACAAGTTTGGTCTGTTTGTTTTCGTTTTGTTTGTTCAACAATCTTCTTCAAACTTGACAAAAATTGAGAGTAACAAATATATTTACATTATAACTTCTTTTATCAAATTACATACATGTATTCACCAGCATCCTTAAACTACAGGATACTCCATGCAGTAATATTACAACTGAAATTGCTGACGTAAATCAATTTTGAACTATCAATTTTGTAAGACATTCAAGTTTCACATATTGGACAGCTTCTATGAAATGTGCTATGGTTTTCACCCAAGATATGCCAATTTACTGTATCACTGATGTAAAACTGCTTTCACCCTAAACCAGTTTTCTGGCACTGTTGAACTGGCAAGCATGGAATGCAACAAAATGATGTCTATGCAAAAACCTGGACCGACAAAATATTCAAATATCAGAAAGGAGTATTACTTATGACTGGATGTACCCACCAGCAACAACTTTGCATTGAAACAATTGCCTTTTTTGTTTCATTTTGGTTATTCATGTGGCGTTGCTGGTATATTATTCTGAAAAAAAAAAAAACACCAGACATCCAATCTAAATGATGATAGTTAGAATAAGTTCACTGATACAAGATTAAAAAAAAAATATACAGACACCTTCCAATATTTCTGTGCTTCAGTGACATCATTTTCAATATATTTTAATCTGCCATTCATATTCACATAAGCTGCACATTTATTTCTGACATAACACAATTGTTCTTAACATTGCAACTCGCGCTCTTTTAAGTGGGGGGGAAAAAAAATCTTCAAGCTCACTCTTTGTCACTCTCACTAAACTGCAATAAAAATAACAAAATCTTAGCTTATTTGAAAATAATGTGGACAACACAAAACAACATACAAATTCTGTTTCTCACTACCATTAATGATAAATAAATGTTCTTAAAAAAAAAAAAAGAAAAGAAAAAGAAAAAAAGATGGAGAGCGAGAGAAAAAAGAAACCTGAAGTTATAAATTGCCGAATAAACTAAGAACAAATGAACTCATGACATCCTTGGGGGCAGAACCAGGAGTTTCTCTGGCTCCCTACTGTAGATCATTGTTTCAAATACAGTAGACCTACAAACTGTGAAAAGTCAAACTGAAAATGATGATGACTGAAGCTATGAATGGTATTGTGATTATCGCCTCATGCACAGCATCATTTTGAAATCACAGCACTGTTTCACAAAACATTACAGATTCACTTAGGTGAAAAAAAACCTTGGCTGCTGATTTCATGAAAACAGGAGATAGACTATGGTTTTCTGTGGGCCTTTCAAAAGTTTCCAACCTCTTCGTCTCCCTCCCTGGTTAGGTTTCCCCTATCATTTGAGCCAACCATTCGCAAATAGGTGAAACCACCTTGCAAATATTCCTCATTTCATATTACAGGATCTTACATATTATGACGAACACACAACAATAACAAGAATTAATAATTAACAAGTTTGTTCTCCTTCTCTATAAGAACTGATGACGTACAGCACAATTCGATCCAGGACCGTAACACAAAGCAGCCTCCTCTTCCACACACCATAGTCAGCATTTCAAAAGTTTCAGTAATCACGATTATATTTTGAGAACATAGAATGCCACAGCTCATATTGTCCGTCTTTTTGTCAAACCACATCACAGACATGAGAACGCAACCAAAAACCCAAAGACATAAAATATCAATGCCATGTCAAAACAAAAAACAAACAACAACAACAACAAAAAAACAAACAAAAAACAAGACAAATATTCCATATGAAAGGTTTTATGATGTCATTTACCGACTTTCAATGATCATGAAAAATACAAAGGAGGGGTTAAAAATGAAAAAAAAAAAATGCTCAATTCATTTCCATCTGAAGTACAACTCTTTAAAACAAATTTCAAATGCCATATAAGTTAAGGGTCTGGAACATCAAAAAAGAAAAAAAAAGTGTTCAATGATTGTGCCCACCGCTTGGTGACAAACTTCACTGTAACATTTTCCACACATTCCAGACAGGGCAGGATCAGCAACAGCAAACGTTCATTAAGCTTATAATTCTGAATCTTTCTGCTTTTTTTCCCAAGAGAAGAAAAGTAAGAGAGGGATGCCAGGTCTTCAGCCTGATTTTTAAAAGGGGGGGACTATGTAACAGCAGAAAAATATTCACTCCATCCTTCCAGCACATAACAATATGGCATCTCACTTGTTCTGCCACCAACAAGCATTGTAAGCAGTGACCAGACATCTGTACAAATACATCCATGGATCAGTTTTGATGAATGGCCAGTGAACATGCATGTGAAATATCTTACCATAACTGTTGCTGGGCTATAGTTCTTGCAACAACACATTTGATTTATCAATGGCCCCTGTTATTCCTTTATAATGACACTGGGATGGACAGCACTGAACAATAATTTGGCCACTCCTCCATCTCAAGGAGGAAAAAAAATGTTCTGGCAGAATGATTAAAAAGCAAATGACAATTAAAATGCTCTGCTGCAATATCAAGAATCAAAGGGGGAACCAGCTTTTACTTTTGGTAAGTATAGCTATGCTACCATTTTTCAATAGGATTTGAATATCCCCATTATACGTGACCAGTCCCACTCAGAAACAGAACTCTAAATACGGGACTTGTTAAGAAATGCGAACAGAAGAGAAACAAAGAAAAACCTACAATAAATGATGATTCAGTGATAACTAACTCATCTGACACCATAACAGATGATTTGAATGTAACTGAAAAATGATGTGTTGTTCATAAACTACTTCAGCATGCTGTTTTCTAGCTAGCATGACCACCAAGGATTAGCAGCTGTGTCATGGAAAAGAGACAAATTATTCAATAACCCACTTTGAAAGACATAGAAAATCAATCTGTCGTCTTCTCCATCTACTGCTCATTCTAAGCTGGGCATTTGACACTTGCAGCTACCAGATCACAAGGGAAAGGTAAAACGGAAAACAGCATGTGATACCTAACATTATTTCTTTAAGTCAAAAAGAGGAAACTCATCATATCAATTTCCGCCATCTTCCTTCTCCTTCCCGCACATGAAAAAATAAATTTCTATCATTATAAAGACAAGCTGAAAAAAAAACCAAAGCAATAGAAAAGAATTTCTGTACAGACAATAGTTTCTATTCCACTATTCTTAACATGCACATCCTTCTTTAGGCTTGGTTTGTTCATCCTTGAGTTTGATAGGGTCAGGGAAATCACTGCACAGCTCCACATCTGTTTCTTGGGCCATTGCGTTCTTTGCTACTGCCTGGAAAGCTTGTTCCACATTGATGGCCTCCTTGGCAGATGTCTCAAAGTAGGGAATATCACCTTTACTGTGACACCAGCCCTGGGCTCGGCGTGCCGAAACCTAGAAAAGGAAAATGAATATTATATTAAAGCCCCATTATTTACTTCAGGAGAAACCTTCAAGACAGTTTTGACTTCATGCAGAATCATACTAAGAGAGCTGGACAAATCTATTGTTATTTCTAGTATCATTCATGGCTTCTTACAGTAATGCCTCTGAAAAATGACAAACTTGCTTCATTTCTGGGAATTTGCCATGCATGGTTAGACAAAGACGACCAAATAAATTACATCAATAAGCCACCACAAAAAATTCACTGCAGCGAGGGCTGGATATTCTCCCATTTACCAGCCCTGGGCTCAGGAAATCACTAACACCAATGCAGCAAATACAGATCTGCCTATCCACACAACGGTGGAGGAGGGATATCTGACTCACAAAGGAGGGAAATTTACCGATCCATATTTCCTGCTTGGAATTATTAATTATGTATTATATAACAATAGAGCATCAGTACAAGAACTTCAAGTTCCATTCTAAATAAATATTAAATATTTAGATCTGTATTTCTTGCATTCTTTTCAGATTCATTACATATATATAGTGGGCTGTCTTAGTTTCTATCAATAATAGATCTGATACATTTTGCAACATTCACAAAAGTTTGGAAGATGCAATGCACAAACTTCTATTTTTCTGTGCAGCCCTCTTACATTTCTGAAGCAATCAGTCTTACATTATGTTCAGTAATATGTTCTTCAACCTCACTAGTGGAGATTATCTCGACAGGTTTTTGTTTAAAAACAACAACAACAACAAAAAAACGCTTTTCCTAAACTTGTCTTGGCATGTACAAGTCCCCCGAGTCCATATCTCCTACTCAACCCCTCCCCACTCCATCCACACAGGGACGAGCCATTCGGCCCTTATTTCCCTGGTATGCTTAATTTTACAACATTTATTTTTTTACGATATTTATTTAGACAGTACTTATTTGGACGCCATTCATTTAATATATATTATGTACATGTTGGGGAATCCCTAGGTTGCAATGGGTTATAGGGTTCTATCTACCACCTCGCGTATCTCGGTCGGCAGAGGACAACGAAAGACTACTTAGTTTCATCTGTGTCCCCATCTCTCGAGCAACAACACGATGTATTTTATGGATCCGCATCTCTGATCAGGGGGGAACAGATCGGACTACTCAGCTTCACCAGTGTTCCCGAATCGACTGAACAAAGATACTGTTATCTCGTTCCCCGGCGGATCTCCATGTCGGCAGGGTCTAGAGTCTCCGTCCAGAAGAGCGCAGGGACTACTCGGTTTCAAATGCGATCGTTCATCCGGAGACCCCTGGAAATTTATAGAGTTCTTTTCTTTTCTACTCCCTCCTTCCTCCCCTCCCACTACTCATTTGTCTTTGTTGTTGCCCGTAAGCCTAGATCTACATGATGATCTAAGTTACGGTCAGCCTGCTGTCTTCAGTTCATGGCACCGATGACACAAACATTCTTTAGCTAAACAAATTGTTGGCATTGGACCAAACTTTTGAATGTGACTGATCCATAGATAGATCTACATCATGAGTCATAACTTTAGTAACTGCGGTCGGCAACAAGCGCACTATAAATAAAAAGACAAAACGAGGGGCGGGATGGAACTACAAGAGTGATTGCGGGCTGACCGACGACAGGATCATGAATGACAAGCGCAGGTGAACGATCTTCTTAGCATATGGGCGGAACGGGGGTGGGGTATAACACTACACATACAGACTGGGCTACATCATGTACTGTTGGTCTACGGACACAGGTCTTAGCAACAGTAGCAGGCAGGGCCATTGTTCATAGCAACGCACGGAAGAACGCAATTTTCTTTCTGCACTGAGGGTGATGATATTACTCCGGCGGCACTCTGAATGACACCAAAGTATGAGACGGAAAGAAAAATAGTAGGCCTATAAAATGTCACAGTGATCCGAAAGCAAGAATTTATATTCATGGCGCAGGAAGGTGGGTCGAAATGTGGGGAAGATCCCACATAACTTAGGAGGGTAGGCAGGTCTGCAAACACAGCATTAAGAGTAAAACAATTTATGTAAAATTTTACCCACCGCCCTATTTTCCAAATCAATTTTATTTCCAATCACGACAAATGGAAAGTTCTCTGGGTCCCGTGGTGATGCCTGGATGAGGAATTCATCTCGCCAGCTGTCCAAGGAGCGGAAAGTGTTGGGCATCGTGACATCAAACACAAGTACACAGCCATCAGCACCACGATAGAAGGCCACTCCTAGCGACTGAAATCGTTCTTGACCAGCTGTGTCCCATATCTGAAAATGACAAAAAGTAGAGGTTGCTGTATCTCTTTTTCATGATGTGAGGCAGTACTGTCTCGCTTAAGTAAATGCATATCACTATACAACACATTTAAGATTTGTTTCTTTGTTCAATGACAGGGAAGTGTGATCAGGGATGTATAAATGTTTTCATGAAAAAGTTGGAAAATTTTACTGGATCAGTCTGCACAGTCCAGTTATACAATACATCAGACATACTGAATCAAAAGCTTATTGGCACAAAGTTAATAATAATGGAAGTTTCAAGTTAGCAATAACTTTACTATTTTAAAAAAGTTCTGTTAAGTCATCATTAATTTTTATAATGGGAAAGTACTACTCTCTAGATGTAGATTGTTCTTGGGAACAACTCCCCTGCTTGGATCAATCTTTTCTTCCATATTGTTTGTTTTTGTCATGGAAGTTAAGTCTTGACTTTGAATCCATATCTCTCATGTGAAAGCTTGACTGAATATTGTTACTTTTGATGACCTAACCATGACGAACTGTGTTGTCTAAAATGACATGAGCTGCTGAATGATAGCTTTGATTCGCACTTCGTGAAAAGCTGGAGCAGATGTACTGTGCTTCCATTTTTGCATTTGTTGTGTAAGACTTGTATTGCACTAAGAAACTAAAAACATGATCAGATGGTGAACCAGACAAAAATAAAGGGTGCATTCCATGTTACGTGAGTCACTATTTTTCGCTAATTCCAATCAAATTATTGCATGTAGAATTAAAATTATGAATGCTTATTAGATCTCTTTACTTTTAAATGTTAAAAGTAATGGTTCAGCTTTGCTGAAAAAAAAGTGCTAAAGTGTGGCATGCAAGCTAAGATTTTTGTAGTCTCTAAAGGTCAACGTTACATGTGTCACGCTCCGAATTCAATTTTTTTAACTTCAAATTTTCTATCTGGAAATTCTCTGAATTTATAACATCAAAATTTCTCATTCTTAAATATGACAGAATATATAGGTACAGGTTGACAAAAAACAGTGTTTAATTCTTGCAATACTTTCTGTTTCTCAAAAAAACTGATGAAACTCAATGTTATGTGTGTCACTTTTTGATCGTTATGTGTGTCACCCTCTGACTTCGATCATGTAATTAGGGGAACCCACTCTAATTAGACTTAATTAGGTCAGAAATTTTGTCAGAGAGATCTTTTCTTCTAAAACATAAGCATATGTGACCAAGAACAGCAGAATTTGGAGCCTTCTGAAAGAAAAAAAGAGCAGGTAAGAAAGTACTTCTCTCATGTGTAAACAGTTAAACCATATATTTCACCACTCCTTACTTCTTCACAGCATAAATATAGAGGTTTGTATTTGAGTCTTCATGAGGCAACAATACACTGTAACAGAGCTCACTGCCTATTTCAGTTTTGGAAAACTTCATTGTGTGTTATGTGTGTCACTCTTATGCTATGTGTGTGTCTAAACCAAATATGAGTCCTTCTGTTATTGACATTTATCCCATTTTCATGGAATTGAAAAGATTTATAAAAAAAAAAAAATAAATAATAATAATAATAATAGTATAGACAGACTGAAGATCTTCATGACTTCATAATCTAAAATACTTTAGTTTCTTATTACAATACACAGCAAGTGTTGCAGATCAGATACATGTAGTTTTGTATCAATTAAAAAAGCTGTCTTTGGAAGGAAAATAATGAAATAATGTCTTATTTAATAAAGATCATGTTGATTTGTGTGCCTCAAATTCTATGAAGTGAGCAAATTCATTAAACTTTCCAAAATCAAAATCATTTCAAACTGGCTTGGCACACAAACTTTTTCTATGTTGCTTGCTATTAATTAATAATTGTTTTTCTTCCCCCAGATTCAAATGCAGAAAGGCAAAGGAAATATTTAAGAAAAACCCCAAATAATGCTGAGTTCAGAGGAAATGAGAATCAGAAAGTAGAACTGCTGAGATTTGAGAATGAAAACATTTAAGGAAGATACTGCAGAGCTGCAGCTCTAAGTATGTGAATGTCAAAAAGATACAGAGAGAATAAAAAATTTAAAGCTTTGCAGTCCGCATGACAAGGAAATAAGGGCTTCTTTAAATCTCCAAAAGCATTAAAGAATGGCAGTGAGCAAAGTTGACGAGATCCTTCTCATCACCCCATCACCTCCATCAAATGCAATCCAAAAAATTCAAGGTGTTGCAGAGACAGTGTTGGCTTGACAGTGAAGAAGTTGTTTCAGAATGTATAGAGGCTAAGTGCTTTGGAGAAAGAAACTATTAAATTCTGTTTCAAATTTTTATTTCAGGATTCAAATTATAATCAAACACTGTTTCTATCTGAATGATTTATGTCATAACCAACTGAAGATATAATACTGTGTAATGGTCATGTAGTATGCTAGATATACTGATTTTGTTCAGCCTGGATTGAAATTATGGTACAAAGCTTCTATAATCCTTTAGTTTTATTTTAAAAAATTGTTTTGTTTTTTTTTAGTTTAACTTTCAATTCAAATATCAGTTAAGTGCTATTTGATCTTAACAACAAAATACAAAAGTTTCAGCTTTAAAAGTGATGAAGAAGTTAAATTATTGTAGTTCATTATGTTTGTCATCAACCACTGACACACACAATGTTAAGTGTGTCATCAGTTATTTTCTCCTCTCTGATAAAAGATTTCAAAAATTCCTTTTGCTTGGAGTAAAGGTATCTGTTTTGATTTTTAAAATAAACGGATTTTTAAATCCTATCCCATTTGTGGTTGCTAATCAAACTTTTGTGTATAATTTGTTATGTGTGTCACTTTGCGGTTCAACGAAATATAAATGCCTTCAGTACTGAATTCAAAAGTTAGCATCCAAATGTAACTTTACACTATGGAAAAGCAATATTACTGACACATATACAATGAAAAAGTTATGAATAAGCTGACAGAAGGTCTTATACCAGCTATCTGCACAGACCCTGAAAAACAGAGTCCAAAATATTGAAAACATGCCGAAGTTTAGGCCATGGTGTTGAATGGAAAACGATATCATAACTGAATTGATCTACTGGTTTCTCATACTTAAATGTGTAATTTAAGGGAGTGTAATTTCAAATCTAAAAAACAAGAATTTTGACCATCTAACATGGAATGCACCAAAGTCAGCAAATGAACAGCAGTCGGATTTTGACATAAGTCAGAAGTTTGACATTCCTGTGTAATATTGCAAGAATTAATAAACAGGGGTATCTGCATATACTTTTCCCCATACTTGCTAGATTTTCTTTATAAATTGAGCATAATATCTAACTGCTGATCAAACACAATCATTCATACATAGCAATTTTGGCACTAGATCTTTCTGAACCCTTATCCTAATAATATGAACTACTTTCTGCAGTCTTTTACCACCACAGTGTTTTGTCTGAAACTATCTAGTGTCAGAAAAAACCAAAAAAAAACCCCAGTGACTATGTACCATTAGTAAAATTACTAAAAAATCAATTTTTAGAAAGATAAGTTCTGTGCCAGGATGCTTATTGCCATTCTATGACAGGGATTTTGGAAACAAAATTCAAGACTTTTCAATTAATCCAAGATAGAAAAGCACAGCTATAAAAATTTGCGTTTTTGGAAGAACGTTCATTCATCAAAACTTGTTGATCATTCATCAAAACTTGTTTCACAGTTCTAATCCTGGCATTTCAGTTTAGAAATATATACAGCCTTGTTTGAATAGAAGAACAAGTTACAGATCTCTCGGATGAATTATCAAATACCCAAGGAAGGACAAAACACGCTAGTGACTGCTGCCATCTGGTGTTATATGTATTTAAGTATAAAAGGATGAAACAGTAACAGTGCAGAGGTTCACTGAAACTCTTCAATATCCACAGACAACAAAATAAACTAACAAACTTTGACAGAATGCTTTTTTATTGAAAGCCAAGATGTAGGTCTGCAATCCGTCTTTGAAAACATAGTGAGCAATACATCTTTATTAAAGAACAAAATGCTACAATGGGTTGTCTTTCAATAGTGTGGAAAGTTATTATTTAAAAAGGTGGGGAAGTACAGTCAAGCACGGAAAACACAAATTTCTCAGGCACTGAAATATGTGTTCAAGATTTCGGTAATTTGAGATTTCTGTGACAGCCTTTTTTACAGATAAATAGAAGGACTGCTAAGAAGATATAACAATGACGACACTAATGTGGTTGGATCTTAACAGTATTCTAGGAACTAGCACCTCTCAGTTCATCTAAATAACACTGCCTGTTATCTTTTGAAAAGGGTGTTCCTCCCGATAACAGCGTTCAACATTTCCGTGAATCTGAGATTTGTGTGTTTTGAGTTTTCTGCTCAACTGTATGATTAAAAAAAGGCATTTAGTCAAATGCAAAAAAAAAAAAAAAAAATTGGGGGGAGGTGTCAAATATGACTCTCAGCACTGGTCAGTGGCGCAGATGTAATAAATGCTATACCTGCATGGTAACTAGCCTGTCATCAACCATCACTTCTTTGGTCAGGAAGTCAGCTCCTATTGTTGCCTTGTACTGGTTGCTGAACTTTTTGGCTACATATTGATTCATCAAGGAAGTTTTGCCAACACTGAAACAGCAATAGAACATTAAATTAGAAAAAAAAAAAAAAAAAAAAAACCACCAGCCATATGCCAAGACCTTACAATACAAATAACCATTAATGTGTTTTCAACATATATATATACGTCCTAAAACATATCCAAATAAATAGAACAATAGTAATAATAAAAAGCAGTCCTACAATTTACAGAAATAAGAAATTTTGATGCTGCCAATATACTGCATGATGACAATATCAATAATCCATAATCACCATTTGTCCTTCTTCCCAAATCTGCTGGTCCAATGGAGATGGCAAAGATTGTTTACTGTCAAACATCACTTGCAACATCCTAAAGCTACCTGAACTATGGCACTGGAAGACAATAACTCAACAAAAGTACCAGTACCCCATCTACCCTTTTATTTTTATTGCTTGCAATCCTGAAAATGTCAGTGAGATTCTAAAGAGTTCTAGCATATGCTATCACAAATGGATCTTCCTTGTAATTTGCCTCCTATTCTGGATGAAGAAAAAGAGAGAGAAAAAAAGATATTTTGTTGTCCATCTCACAAAAAGGTGATTGGAAAAGTTTCCCTTTTTTTTTTAACCAAATATCTTCTGCAGGCTCAAAGTGAGAACTATATTCTCACATCTTGGCGGATTGTAACTCTCTCTCAATCTTGGAAACTGATGTATAGTCATCAAATGCTTACACGTGAATATACTAACTGCTTTTTAAACCTGTTTTCATTTCATCCAGAGACATTCTAAATGATATCTTCCTTTGTGAGATGGAAGACGATTTAAGTACATGCCTGTACTTACCCACTGTCTCCTAATATAATGACTTTCAATAGCACCTTCTTCCTGGATGCCATTGCAGCTTTCTGTGTATTTTGTCCTTCAGAATCAAATTTTTACCAAAGCCAGTCCCTGAAACACACAAAGAAAATGTCTCTTGCAACATACATATAAGAAGTTGGGATATTCAACACATGGCTGAAATACAGGGAGAATCAATTTTACATAAGGACATACCACACTGAACACAAGATATGCATGTGAGGCTTTCATTTAAAAGTACATACCTGTAGATATATTCCTTTCATAATGAAATAATACCAAACAAAATTTATGAAATTACAATGTAATCTTTAATTTGCTAGACAAAGGAGCATTTTTTTTTCTTTTTCCAGATGTTCACCTGAAACTGGGTTTTTGCTCAAAATATTCAATTTTGGGTTTCTGTTTTCTTTTAAAAGTTCGGCCTCTGCTGAATATAAAAATGATTTTAAAAAGTTGATGTGTCCATTCTAAGGTGCGGGGAGGGTGGTCAAGCAAAAGGTTGACCTGCCCCTCTGCCATCCAGGCTCTTGCTTATTTGGGGTCCTTTATTCAGTGATAGATCATCATTATTTTGCTGGCTATGGGCAAGTTGCATATAGAAGACTTGATTATGATCTCCGTCACCAATATCGGGAGCCCCAGTGGACACTGACTGGCCATCTGAGGCACTGACCACACCGAATATCAGTGAAAACGTTCATCTGGGGCCTCTGAAATAGACTTCTCATGGCCTAATGAGAGTGAAATAAGCCATGTTTCTGCTGTTTCAGAGTGCAGTAGTGGATTATCTGTCACAGGAAGGGTAAAAACGCTCTTGGTTTTGACA
>JBCEWB010487663.1:0-19350 GCA_039654565.1 Peronia peronii | reverse complement strand
GTTGTTTAAAGGGTTTTTTCCCCCCCCCCCCCCCCCACCTTTTCAAAACAAAAACAAATGAAATATTTATAATACTATTCAGATTTTAACATTGAATCTGTAAGTAGCAAAAGTTTTTTCTGTTGGCTGACTCGCACAATGTTTTTGTCACTATTGTACACTAATGATGTTCTTTTGATAAGATGAAAACTAACTTCTGTATGTTACCATTGTGGTCTATAGATCACAGGCTCCAAGGCCCCACCCCTGAAACACCTGAAGGAGTGGCTGGATCAGAACTCCTCCTTTGATGTAGAACCCAGGTGGGGAGATCTAGTCAGAACTAAGGTGGGTACTTCTTCCTGCAGTTGTGCTGGACTTTGTGTAAAGAAGACCTGAATTTCATGGAGACCAATTCAGAAATAAGAATCAGTATTGTTCTTTCTCTCTTTCTTTCTTTTTTCTTTCTTTTTTCTTTCTTCCTTATTAGAATGCCAAGTTATCAGTTAGGCCGGACGCACTGTCCTGTTAAGATTTCGTTAGACATCTGCATTTGTCTCTGTTTTGTCTTGTATTTCTTTCAATGTGTGTTATTAAACTTATTTATATTTTATAGTGACCAATAGGGTTAGAGATTAGGGACAAACCTTATAAAATCTCATTATGGTTAGAGCACTGAATTTCATTTTTTTGCTTGCACCTTAAGTGTTCTTATTTTGGAATATAGACTGTCATTTTCTATTAGATTTGTATTGTACAAATTAAATGTCTCAGTTGATTTGTTTACATATTTGTTGTTGTCATCTATTCCAGGGCATTCTTCCCAAATCCATGGACAGTCGTATTCTGAAGCCCTCAGGGAGGGGACGAAAGCCAAGAGATCCCATCTCTCACTCCCAGATGCTATCCAATGACATGGCCTTCCCTCCAGCATCCCTAGCGGCTCTCTCTGCATTCCCTGGAGCTGCGGGGCTAATGGGCAGTTTTCCCAAACTCCCCCTTGGGTTGCCATTTGGGACCTTGCCAGGTCTGCCCGGTATGCCAAATCCATTACTGGGCCTGCAAGGCCTTCAGGGGCTCGGCTTGCCTGGCATGGGGTTCCCACCTCACTTGGTCAAAGCTATGGAGGAGGAACTAAAAGAACGAGAGAAAGAGCTGAAGGAGAGAGAGAAAGAAGCTGAACGTGGAAGCAAAGAGAGTGGAGAGAGGAGCAGTAGTAGAGACAGGGGAGGGGATGAGGAAGGCAGTGGCAAATCCCGGAAGAGCGACGGAAAGTCAGAACAATCATCCGCAACTACCTCATCATCCTCATCCAGTTCCAAGAGCTCTTCTACTGCCACTGCTGCCGCTGACCCCAGCCACCTGTTCCCACCCTTTTATTTCAACACACTGTTGTACAATCCTCTGCTTGCAGCTGCCTCAGGGGGAATGCCCAACTTCCCCTTGCCCACCTCTCTGGGCAGTATGCTTCACCCAGGCCTAGTCCTGCCCCCGCATTCATCCCCATCCCCAGTCAATGGACAGCCTGAGAGCAGTAAGGCTGAGACTGTGCCCAGTACCAGCAGTGGGAGTAGCAGCAGCAGTAAGCACCATCAGGCCTCCCACCACCACCATTCTCACCACCACCATTCTCACCACCATCATCAGGACAAGAAACGAAAACAGCAGCACCCTCAGCATCAAGACATCCCACGATCCTCTCCATCCATCCCAGTGGCCCATGGGGCAGAAGACTTGAGTGTGAAAAAACAGCACACTTCGTCCCGGTCCAAATCTCCCAGCTCCCCATCATCTCGGGTTCAGGACCTGTCAGTCAGACGAAGCAGTGAAGACCGACCATCATCATCATTATCATCCTCATCCACATCGTCCGTTCACCCAACTCAGGAACAAGCCACAGACTTGTCTATGAAACCAAAAACACATGTAAATGATAAGTTGTCCTCATCTAAGTATTCGTCAAAGACAGTGCATCCATCGTCATCATCATCAACGTCTGCCTCATCATCACAAAGTCTCAAAGTTCCCAGTAAGAATAAAATTCAAGGCTCACTCAAACTGAACAAAATCCTGGATTCACTGAAAGATCGAGTCCTGAAGAACGATCCTCTGAAAGAAAAGAAATCTGACGCAGCATCTTCAGAAACCAGTGGCAATGAGTCATCCACCAGAATAGAAGATAAAAGTGAGACATCTTCAGGTTCAGATAAACATGTGGAAGAACCTGTTGAGAGTACAGAGAATTGAAATTATAGAATGAAAAGAATGATGAGTAGGATTAAATTGAGTTTAGACACAGCACTACAGTGAAAATTGATATGAGCTAATCAAAAATTTCTCAAGGATAATTGAAAAAATGAAGATTTTCATTGGTGCACTGGGAAGACATCACTCATTTCTCTCTCATAAATGACCACCTGTTGGTAATGGCAGCTCAGCAGGAATATTTATGGAGCAAAACTACAGGAATATCTGGATTCACATGCATGTGTAATCTTTGTAGCATTGGAGACACATGCTTGTCACTGTCATGTGCATGTATAATTTGTTATTGTTGTTGTTTTTTATATGGAATATTTGGATCAAGCCAAGCCCAGAGAAAATGTGAATAGATTTCTTAACGTTGTATGGGAATTTAGGGCATACAGAGAGAAACGTTTAATTGTTGTTGTTTTTTTCATATGTGTAGTAATTGATGGCATTTAGTTCTCACTTGGAAAATGAATGAGCTATTTTGATTGTCACCCAAATTACTTGCTTTGCCAAGTACAGGTGTCACACAAGTATCATAAAGAAGGATTGAAGCATAAGCTTCAGAAAATTATGAAAAAAAATCACCAACTGATGAAAATGTTTGTTGGTCACCATGATAATTTTTTGTCAGAATTTTTTGCTTTGCATTTTTCAAATAACAGGAAAATGATTTTTTCCATTCTTTACAATGCTTGTCTTATACTGCCAGTACTTGACCAAGGAAGTAACTTTAGCTAGCTGAAATAAATGGCTCATTGCACTCGAGATCCTGCTCAGTACAACTGATGTCTAAGCACACACAATTGGTTGCTGATGAGAAGCATTGTTTACAAGCTGAAATTGGCAAAACTCCAGGCACTGTTTATTCTCCCAGTGTCGGAGTCTTTGACACTTGAACATTGCTGCAATAGTAGAATTTCATGTCTTCTTTTGCTTTCTTCTCTATATAGTCGGATCAAGTTTGTCTTAGTTTTCCTTGTCATGTGTAATGATTTCAAGAGTTGCTTGAAGGAAGTTCTAAGTTTTTGTCTTTCCTTGACTTTCTTTCTTCTTTTTTTTTTATTATGTTGTAGTTTTTGTCTTTCCTTGACTTTCTTTCTTCTTTTTTTTTGTTGTAGTCATATCATGAGAAACAGCTGTATAGTTATTATCTAGATCATTGACTTTGTGCATTTTTAGTGATTTTGATTTCACCTATAGTCTGTTGGAAGTTGTCTATGCAGGAAGGGGTTATGCCTATGTACTGGATCCGTGTATGCTGCGACATTGTGAAGTTTAGATGCCCGCTGTACTGATGTGTTCTGAGGTTTTAACACATGCAGGACAGTTATTTGGGGTTTTTTTTTTCCCCCTGAGATTATAGAATATGTCACTTCTGGCATATTTTCCTAGTCATGCACAATCAGTTTTGATATCAGTGGCTCTGGATATTTTTTTATGTTGCCTAAAATAATTTCTCATCCCTTTTCACTGTTATCTTTTTCCTTTTCCATGAATTCTACAGTTCATTTTTGACTTTTAGTCATGTTTTGTATTTTTCTTTGTATTTACTTCTTATGGTATGAGAGATGATGTTGTGGAGTCTTCAAATCTTCTGTGCCCATGTATCTTGTCATTGAGGTGTTTATTGTACAGTTTTGATCTTCCAGTGAATGCATATCTTTCATCTGTTCATGGTAAAGAATGGTGTTTGTGATACAGAAATTTGATTCCTTCACTGAGCATCACTCACATGTTTTTTTATTTTAAAATATGTGGTTTGAAACAGCAATATAATTGGGTGAGTCACTTAACTAATTTAAAGTGAGTGTGAATTCTCATGGAAGAGGATGTTCTCTGAAATAAGATATGCCAAAACTAAGGTCAGTAACATAAATAGCTATAGTGTAACTGTAATTGAAAGTGCTTTTGGCAGTTCATTCAGTGGTTGATCTCAAAAGATAGGCCAGTAATAGTAACATGTTTGTTAAAAAAAAAAATTGTGGAATATGTTTCACTTATTTATACTTATATGACCCACATTTAGGAAACTAAACAAACAAATATCACTTTGTTTTATGAGAGGCATAAGGTCAGAATCACATTACACATACCCTTACACATTATTGTCAAATGCTCTGTCCATTGCATTGAAAGTGCTTATTCAGTGTAAATCAGCCACCTAAGATGGTTGACTGCAACAGAGATTTTATCTCTATTTGATTTTCTTTATGATTGGAATGCTCAGTTTTTAAAGGTTTGTTCATAGTTGGTGAACTTTTTTTTTTTTGAGATTCAATACAAAACTGAAACTGAAAGTTAACTTCACCTGTGTTTGCTTCTGTAGTGATGTGTTCTGTTTGAGCTCAGTGATGTCTTGTATCAGTGGTGATATTGAGTTGCTTTGCAAGTAAATGTACAGATCAGTCACCTGTTAATATTGTTTCATTTTGGAAGATTAGTAAATGTGTTATTTCTTAGGACTGTTGTAATATGTTTTTTTGTTGTTTTTTTTTCCGTTCTGTAGGAGTCTCCCTTTCCTATTTCATGTTCATCACACAAGATAGATTTATAGGCTGAAAATCTACTTCTTGAAGGATAGAGACAATTTTTTTTTCGCTGAAGGAAATAGGGTGAGATCCCTAGAAATTTCCATTGCTCTCTTTAGAAAAAGGGGAAACCTGGAAGGTGGTAATTGTGAAGACACTTGTAAACCTAACCAGCAGATTCCTAGTTTCCCATGTAAATATCTTTTTTGTTCATACTTTGTTTCTCTTTCTCTGCATGTCACAACCCTGTGAAAGTTTGATTCTCATGTTTGCTAAGTTTCTCCAGCATTTTACATATATTATGCCCATGAGTTTGAAGGGGAGCAGAGGAGTGAGACAGGGGGAATCCAGCTGAGATTTTTAAGTCTTTGAGTCATGTTGTGTCATTTGTGGACAATCTTCAGCCTGAATAGTTTTACTTTTGAGTGATAGCAGTGACTCATTACTTCAGATTAGCCTATATGATTCACTGGTTTGACATTCAAAACAAATCTTTCATTTCATTGTTCTAATCTCATAAGGAAATAAGTCAATCAAATTTTTCACTGTCATCTTTTTTGTGTCTATTGTATCTCAGATTTTTTTACAAGTATATAGTTTTTTGTCATTACCTTTTAGCATTTTGGTCTTGTGGAAATAGGTTTCATGTCATTGTGAATGCATTTTGTTAACTGTGGGAGGTTCATTTCATTCAGTAATTTTTTCTCTCGAAGAATGTGAGTAAGTTACAGCGTTTTTGGTTTTTTGTTTTGTTCTTTGATGGAAGTTTGTTGTGGACTTGATGCTTGTGTATCAAAGAAAAGCAATACAATACATTGGTTTTGTTAAGTGTTGTAGGTGATTTTTTCCCCTAACTTTCCATATAGTTTGATTATGGGTAAAAGCATTCAAAGTAATCTTTGCAAGTGCAGAAATTATTTATACAGTGGTCCAAAATGTATTTATGCCCCAATAGATGATTTTATTCTCATTCGCAATATGAAATATTCATCAGTTTGTATTAAGAGAGCAGCGAGAACCAATAAAAGCTGGTATAATGTAGAACAGATAAGGTTTCTTGGCAATGATGTGATAGTAATATAAGTTTTGAACATCATATCATCTATGTTGGGAGAAAACAGTTCAGTGTTAAGTGGAAGCAAAGTGTCATGTAGCACTAGATTGTCTGTGCCTGAGTCTGTCCCAGAAGTTGGTCAAGGACATGGTCAGGAAGTGTCTAGAGCCTGATACATTTCACATAGAGGTAAAGAATACCAGAAGTGCAGAGGGTTTCTAGTCAGATTGCTATGATCTATTAGGATGGATTCATGCTAACGCTGCCTCCTGGCAATCAGAACCATTGTTTTTGTACCCAAAAGAAGGGCAAAAATGGTTGTTGCAGAGAGAAAAAAGATGGTCTTCTGCCCCATTTTAAATTAGTACCCACCAATAAGATGATCATCTGATCTCATTTTTCCTAATCATATTCTTCTCCCCACCTATGTGGAGGACACTGTTCATATTTGCTGACCAGCACAGTTATGCTTAGACAGAAAATGTCAGATCTGGTCTGATCGTCAGGAGGTGCGTTGAACTTAATTGACGCAGTGCTACTTGAACTGATGTGGATTTTTAACAGTTATCAGTGCGACCATGGGGAATGATAGCAGTATGTTATCATATACACACTTATAAATGGGGTATTTCGGGATCGGTCACACAACAGTGAGATTTTCACTCACATGATGATTTGTGCACATGCTCTGCATATGGCAGCGTGTAAATAAACCCACATGTAAATGATGTTCCCTCTGACATGTGACCAACCTTGAAACACCTCATTGAATCATTGGCCAAGACTAGACATCCACTTGTTGATCTCATATGCCAACCACTCCTCATCCCCACTGCCTTTGTCCTCCATCAGCCACTACTGTTGACAGTCTCATCCCGGCCTTTATACCCTGGATCTATTCCTCATGATAGCTCTTTGTCAAAGACAATAGCAGACAGCTCTGTCCCAGTAGTGTAAAGTGTGACAGATGAGAGATGGAGAGCATGTTATGTTGGTAAAAAACATGTTGAGGAAGTTCAGAACCAAATGTAAGGAGATATTTACTGTTCTATTTTGTGGAATTTTATAGACTTATATATTTAGAATAGAATTCTCATAATTAGAGAAGAATTTATGAATTTTGCCAAGGCGAATTTGATCCACTGATTCGGGAAAGATTTTGTTCCACAATTTCCTCATCCCCATGGAGTATTTGCAAATTTTTAACCTGTGGCAGCTGTAGATGAATAATTATTGTAAACATCCTTCTTCATGGTAACTTGAAAATCATAGCATGTTCTCCTCAGATTATGATGGTTTAGAGAAGAATAAAAACTGCTGTAATTTTCAATTTTCCTACCTGATATCCTGCATGAAATATAAAAATATCATCATGCAGATTAAATGTCGTTTATTATAAAATCCATTCTTAAGTCTTACCTGATTTAAGACAGTATACAAACTCAGGGCTGATTTAATTATTACTGTTAGCAATGAAATGTCATTTGATGTGAAATTGTTCAGTGAAGACAATATTTTTGTACTTGTAATGAAGTGGTGTATATAGTCCTATAATTCTTTAATGTGATTTTGGTTGATTTTTGAATGTGTAATGATTGATTTCTGATAAAATGGAATTTTAGTACTTAGTAATTTATACACTCATTTCATATCAAGCCGGTCACTGGCTACCATTATCACCCTGAACGTTCCATTGAGACCAGTCTCTGAGCAGGTCAGGTTATCAGTTTGAGGCTTTTTTTCTTTAAAATCAAATGTGTCCGATGCTGAATATTTTTCCACATTTTATGCATTGAACTTGTCAAATTTAGTGTAATAAATGTTTACTACATACTCGTATTTCACATTTTGTGCCATCCAGTTCCTTCTCTTCCTCTATTCTCTCCCTGTCTATCCCTCATTCCATATCCTAGTCTCCTTTTTGTCCCTTTTCCATCCCATGTTCCCAAACCCTCTCCCTCCCATTCTATCCCTCCCCTCCTCCCCTCTGTCCCTTCTTGCACCTCCTCACATATCCTCCTTTTCCCTATGCCCTCATCTCCTATCTCTCCCTCCTCCCCTTTTCTCTCCCTCATCCTTTGCTCAGTTTCTCCCTCCCTTATTCCCTCCTCTTATGCCATCTCCTTTCCCCTCCCTCATCCCCTACTATCCCTGTATATTATTAATATTCTTGCCCATCCCTTTCTGTAACCCTTCCCCTCCTTCATCAGATCTGCCTATCCCCTCCCTCATGATCTTCCCTCATTCTCTCTCTCTCTCCTCTTCCCATCCTTCTCCCTCCAACTTTTCCCTATCCCTTCTATTTCCAACATTTGCTTTCTTTACCCTTCATAGATCTGCAGAGTACTGAAAAATACAAATTAACATTAACAAAAAATCCAGTGAATACCATTCAGTTAACACTAATTTCACTTTTCATATATAAAGAATGTGAATTTTTAATTTATCAAAACGTAATAGCCAAACATACAAAGTTTGCTTACCTTAATACTCAAATTCAAATACTGTTTTACAATTATACATGTATATATTATATTGCATTATTCATAACAATATTACACATACAATGAAACATTGAACTGTATAATTACCAAAAATAGAAAGGAACAACTGTATGATCTTTCTTTTTTTCTTATTTTTCACAATATTTGACAATGTCAGTTTTAAAACGAAAAATTCAAAACTTTTTAGGGCTTGAGCCGCTGCCACCCTTCACACATGCATGCATGCACACACATGCGCACACACATACACTGTGCTGACAGCTTGACCTATGCTGACAACCTACAGCTGGACTACTGAAATTTGTGAGAGTAACAAGGTGATATTTGGCATCAAAGTGCACTAGTCAATTCATGAATTAAGATCTGTGAAATAACTGAGGTGCTCACCTGGTATTTCCTTTATCTGAGTCTTGGTCAACAGTCAACTGTGCAAACTCTGCTTTATTTCAGAATCCACCATAATTTTGCCAGTTGATTCTCTCTATATAAGCTCTGATTTACCATTGGTTTCCTCACTGTTGATACAGTGTATAGCAGCTTTATCTAATCTTCATCTCTAATTCTATTTTTCTAACATTATCAACATCAAAATTTTAACTGAATTGCATGGACTTCTGCCAACAAAAATATATGCATAGATTATGTTAGAAAATACCATAAGATTTAGAAGGACAATAATGATATAATACGATCTTTTCTAATGAGCTGAATACAAAAAAGTTGAAATTATCAAGTTCTTGCAAGAAGCAAACAACAGGAACATAGAAATAAGCATTTCTTCTTTGATACAAAAAGACATCACAAACTTTAAATGAAATACACAGCCTTCACTTAAGAATTTGCCAATTTGATAAGAGTAACAGTATTAATAAAATATATAGATATTGGAGAAATCGATTAAATGATGAACATTTTCATTAATCAGTTAAAAGTATTTATTATAAAATTGATTTTGCCATTCTTTCTAAGACTTGCTTGATTTGCTTGCTTGCTTGGTTCCTTAATTCCATACTGAATTAAGGCAGCACAGCAGAAGGGATTTCCACACCAGCTCTCTCCATTTTTGTGTGCACAAGGTCATGTGTTTCTGCAAATGTTTCACTGGTCCATTCCTGTGTGTTGTCTGTTCACTTCTTCCTCTGCCTGCCTCTGCATCGTCTTCCTTCAATTTATCGTTTTAGTCACACCATCTGATCTTGTGATCTGGCCATATGATCAAGAGAAAAAGGCGCCTCCAAATCCTTCCTGCCATTAACATATTCTAGTCTGTCAAGTGCTACATATTTCTGCCACCGAATTTGCAAATTTGACAATGGCCCTCAATGGCTCACTGGATGAACTCTACTTTGTGCTACTTGTTTGAACGATAATTCTGGGCTAAGGATCTTTTTTTTGCCATGAATTTTCTTTTATCTGAGTCAAATGGCATATAGTATGAAGAAAGATAACCAATATGGCCATGAAAGAGCTTCATCAATTTCAAATTTCATAAATTTTCATCTTAATTCTTCATAAATGTGGTTTGTTCACTTTGATATGTTGAGATAGTTGGCTGCTGACAATCTATGTCTTGTGGTTCAAGACAGTTCTATGAAATGAAAAAGTTGAAAAAGGAGTTGCTGTGTTCCCTGATGTCCCTTGCAATTTTACAATTCTGTCCCTTGCTATTTCATCTTTGCCACAGCCTGGTTGAAAAGTTCCATGAACTGACCAACATTTGTAAATATTGATGAATCAGCTGCCTTGTTGGGATGCTCTCCAAATTTTACCTGTAGAAAATGCAACAGTTTAGAAAAAAAAATGGATATATTACATATTTATGAGTTTCAACAGTATCTTCAATAATATAATTCTATTTAAAATCAATTTTCACATAGTATCCCATTTTTCATTTAGTGTCAGCTTCTTTTATTTGGAAGTTAAATCTTAGAAGTGTCAAAGGGCTGATTTAATCAATGTTTTGCCACAAATACTTTGGATTTTTTAAATCACTTGCCAAAGTCACATGCAATATAGTCCAAACATTCTCATCCTGCTTTGCCTGTAAAGTTTAATTGTTCATTTCTGAAACCTGAATATATATCACTAGAGAAACCTGAATCCTTCAACAGTCTCCACATACATTATTAGGCTTTAGCGTTAAAGGCATGAGATCATTGTTCAGGCTAACAGAAGATGATTAGAAGTATAACTAAGCAGATGTTAAAGAATTTTGTATGCAAAAAAGTTACTCACCAGCAGTTGTTTGTATTTATCTGTCACTTTCAAATATTTGGCATCCATCTGATCCATTTTACGGTCATATTCCACAATAAAGTTCTGAAGAGGTTTAGGCAATACCAAGTTTGTGATTAAGACTCACTGGTTCACAAAGTATCATTGAAATTCTTATGCATGTAAATCTTACGCTGTAAATGTTAAAAATGTTTTACTTTAAATATTTTCAAATAATTGTCAAATACATCCCTATTCAGTTTGGATGGATCAATGTCAAGTGATTTAGCTGCCTTCAAGCTACATCAAACATTGGTGGAGAAAAGAATAAAAGCACAATTTTTTTCATATAGTCATAACATACAAACAGATATCTATTCAAACTTTGAATCAACTCGGAGCCAATTCATTTAAAATGTTATCTTCTCAAATTTATGATGGAAAGTTCAAAATGAAGAAAATTCACCTGTACATCTGTTAAAAACTTTTTGTCGGTTTTCTCATCAGTGTTTGTAGGGCTGCGGATGTTCTTGAGAATTTTTTTTATTTTCTGTAAGTCGTTCTTCAAAACTGTTGCGAAAAACACACACACAAAAATTAGAAAATCAAATACACGGAAGTTTCATGCAATATGTAGGTCACATTAAAAATACAAGACGAATGAATTTATGAATTTACAAACTTTCAGTCAAAACATATTTAATTTTGATGATGCTGTCTTGAATGAAATAGTACACCAAATTCAGAAAACCCTAATGCAAACAATGTTTGACAAGAGATAATTTGAGAGGGACTAATGTTTCACAAAGCATCAGCCAAATTCTCATGCATTTCAATTAGGATGAATGAACTTTAAAAACAAAAAATCATTCCCAATAGAGAAATTATTTTTCAAGCAGCAATAGCCCAAGACATGTTCAATTTCATGAGATAACTTTTAGGATCACTGTGAGAACTTGGTAATTGGAAACCAAATGGCTTTCCATACCATCTATCTCTGCTCCCACGGCTTTGACGGAGTAGCCTGCACACTTGGTCACATGACCCATACTTGTGGGCCAGTCAAGGAGTTCGGGCTGGTTCTGTTTCAGCTGTTTGACCAGGTAAGTACACAGAGTTGTCTGGGAGTCACAGCCTTTCACACTGAGAACCTATGGGGAAGAGAAAAATTATACCCATGTCAACTATAGGCTTGTGATTGACAGTATTGCCATGTAACTGAAACAGTATTACCACACTAACTCTTTCACTCCTATGAGCTGTCGTCAGTGGTGAACAGTTTCAGTGCTCAGTCTTTCAATGTTATAAAAACCACTGTTTCAAATCTAAGTACTTCAGCTCCATCATAATATCCACCCCTCTCCCACCAGCCTCCCCCCTCCCCCCCCCCATCCCTCCCCTTCTCCCCAAAACAGTGATTTTTATTACTTTTTTTTTATGATAAAATGCTGACATGTGATTCTATAATAGTCACAGATGTAGCAGAAAGTGAAATACTCCAAATTTTAGTCTCACTCAGTTTCTGCTTCATTAGATTTTCTGATTACATGTAATTATAGAATAAATAAGTTAAATTTTGAGAATTATGATGGTAGATGATGGCATGAACATTTGTTCCCTTCTTTCTCTGGCAGGAGACAAGGCTAATACAACAATATAAGTCCAATTTATTAAATGAATTTTGCTTTTATGGGTTAAAATATGATGTCCATCACCTGCTAGTTTAATCTCGTCGTAAAGAGATTAATTAGTTGGGGCATTAGTCTTCAGAAAAACTTTGGGCAGAACATTGAGTTTCCTAAATAAGAACAATGACATATGATTTCTTAGTTTTTATCTGTAAACAACAACAGCAGCAATATCTTTTTCAGTCAGTGCCCCCAAACTGTCGAATGTGCTCAGCAATAGCAATCAAAAGGATGAAACATGGAAAAGTAAAAAAAAAAAAAAAAAAAACTTTTTGCATGGGTTTATTCATGAAAGTTTTGTTTCATTTGATGAAATCTACTAAATGCATATTTTTATATCAGCATGTTTATGTTCTTCTGCTTGATCTTTTGCTATAAATTAATCACTTCCATTGTCAATTGTAGGTGCATTAAGCACAATTACGATTTTAGCGCTACAGTATATAAATTCATGGCTATCACCATTATCAATGCAATGAATGCCCATAGCCAGTTCACATCAATAATAATGATGATATCACTCGATCCATACCTTCTCAATAGATGAAATCTGAAAGCCTTGGGCCCCTTGCTTGGCATTCCAAAATGAGTTCATGTAGTTCCCGATAGCCAGGAGATATTCTAGCACTGTGATCAGAGCTGTGCTTGCTGTAATCTCTTCACATCCACTCAGTAAGTCATTCACTTCCTGAAAGTGAACAATCATTTAAATAGGTAAGAAAGAGCTGGGCACTCAAAAAACTCTGCTAGCACTAGGTGAATAACATGTTAACAAACTCAACTTTGAATGAATATCCAAATATCTATAATATGCCTTCTCTCAGCATCAAGTAAGTGTCATCTAATTTAAGGGAAACAATAATCTACGAGCAATTGTTGGATGCTCATGAACTGGATCACAATATCAACCTCAACTTTTGTTTTTTATCACAAAAATTCCTTAAACTGAATCGTTATCACTAAAAAAAAAAAAAAAAACACATCTATATTTGTTTGTCAGAATGGTAGATTGTGATGAAAACTTTCTGCAGCATTATCTCCTAATTGATTAAATCTTTGATCCCAGAGCTCTTAATCTCTTATTTCTTGACCCCCTGGGCTCCTGAGCAAGGCAAACAAAAAACTGTACAAAATTAACAAAACAATGTAGATACAAATAGTGAGTTCTTAGGACTATGCCTTCCTTGATCAAGATATACTGCATTATACTGATGTACTGATGCGAAGAAGCAAGACTGCTATAGGTCAGTGAAACTACACTGGTGTCTCAGTTTCAAAAAGTTAAAGGTGAATATGACTTGACCAGATTAGTGCATTTTGCCTTCAGCTCTTTCACTTCTGATGATATCTCTATCAAATGAATGCCCGGATCAATGGTAGATGAACACAAGACTTCCTCTAAACTGATTTGCAAGCCAAAAAAATATATTTTACTATCAACAGTCAAAAGGTTCAAAATGTAGTAAGACTGGGATACAATCACTATAGCTTTTTTTTCAATTTTTCATGGGTTATTTCTAAACTGAAGGCTGCAACCAATAATAGTGGATGAATACAGAAGCTTCTGTTGTAAAATAATCAATAAAAATATAATATCTCAGGTTAAGAGCTCTGAAAGTGAATATGTGCCTCAATCAGCTGGCATACCAAGCCCTGTTTCTCTTCGTTATATCTCTTTAAACTGAAAGATGTAATCAATAAAGGACATACACAGACCTCCTTTATGCTGGTGAGCAAGCTGAAAGCAATCTACAGTACTACAATATTAGGTTAAAAAAGTTAAAGCTGAATATAAACTTCAACCAGACTGAAATTCTGTGTCTACAACTCTTAAACCTCTCAAAATATATCTTGAATCTGCCTTGTTCTTATATTATTCATGTTTTATTTAAATCTAAATGCATGTGAGTTTGAGTGTGTTTAACTTGTATACTGTGTCTCAATAAATATGATAGGAATTTTCTAGTGAGAGCAAATGAAGTTTATCTTATCTTAATCTACATCATCTTATCCTTTTTTATCTATGTTATGTTTTGAACTAAAAGCTCAGAACAGAAGACGAACTCAGACCTCCTCTAAGCTTGCATACTGAGCAGGGAACTCCCATAATGTCAGGGCAAGGTCCAGTCGCAGGCTGAGGCGAGGAATCTCGCACAATTCCAGCATGAACACATCCACATTGTGCAGTGAGCTGCGTCGATCTGTGTACAATTTGTACATCTCACGGTCTTCTGTGGTTGGCTGATACCTGTGAAACAGAACAAAAGTATAAAATTGGAGCATTTGCAAACTTTGTATTTTTCCATCCTGTGTGGAATGTTATGAAATAAAGAGAAATTTATTAAATTTCCTATTATATTATATAACATTTTTTGCTTTTTGCTCATTTAATGAGAAATTTGAAATACAAGTTAACAAGCATACATAAGATATAACATTTCAAGTTCAACAATTGAAGAGAAGCAAGCTGCAGTCATGGTTCATCATTTATCACTTCCATTCAGCGACTCTAGTAAATCATTTCAACTATTCTCTACTAGTGTATCAGATTTTACCCATAAAATAAAATAAATCAAAACGGGAAAAAGAGTACAGGTGGAAAATCACTTAACATAATAGACCAATACTGGCAGACATCCAATCATCCATCTGGTCATCCATTCATCCACCTGTCGGTCACTCCATTCATCCCTGTCCTCACATCCATCCACTTGTCCATCTGTCTGTTCACATGTCCAACTTTCCATCTGTCTATCCATCCATCTATAGAGTAAGTTGTCCATTCTATTCCATCCCTCCCTCCATTTATTCATCCATCCTTCCATTCATCCACCCTCTCATCCATTCCATTCAGTCCATCCATTCAGACCATGGACAGCCATAAAATTACAAGAATTGCAGAGAACAATGATATTGCATACAGCGTAGCACAGGTGGTAATTTATATGAAGGATTCAACTGTTCAAATCTCAAACCTTTTCAGCGTGGCCATCTTCTCTGCTGGGAAACTGTCACTCTCTGTAGTTGAGTTGAGGGCATCTGTGAGTTTAACCAAACTCTCTAGTTTAAGACCACAGAACAAAATCCCTAAGTTCTGAGCCCTCTTTGCATCAATCAACATCTGCTTCTCCTCCACTGGCTCTGATGAGAGAAACATGAAATTTTGGCTAATATACTGCATCAACATTACCATGAATGTCACAATTCTGTAACTTAGTTAAAAATATGGGGGCTTGATTAGAGAAGGTGGTGAGGATAAAGGACTTTCTGTGCACTAGATGGAGAGCAGGATGGGTGGGTGGGTGGAGATGGATGGACGGATGGATGGATGGATGGATGGATGGATGGATGGATGGATGGACCAATGGATGGACCAATGGATGGATGGATGGATGGACCAATGGATAGATGGATGGACCAATGGATGGACCAATGTATGGACCAATGGATGGATGGACCAATGGTTGGATGGAGGGATGAAACCAATAGATAGATGGAGAATGGATGGATGGACCAATGGATAGATGGAGAATGGATGAATGGAACCAATGGATAGATGGAGAATGGATGGATGGACCAATGGATGGATGGACCAATAGACAGATGGAGAATGAATAGAGATGGATGGATTGAGCAGATTAATTGGAGCAGGTACCACATGAATCTGATGTCTTTTGCAGTGATTGGTTGATATGGTTTCCATACTTGCCATGCCCGATATGTTCTCAATATCCACCCCATATATCTACCTAATTGTACAACCTTGAATATACACCACTCTGGGTGCTGCTGTTAATATTTTATCCACTATATGCTATACTTAATCATTATACTTCGTTTTCAATCTCATACATGGAGGCATCAAGATGTATCTTCGACATATATTCTCTCATCACATTTCCATTTCATCCACTCACTTGGTTTCACTGGCACAGATTTTTTCTCCTGCAGACAAAACTGTTCTTCCAGCTCCGTAAGATCCAGCTTGCCTGTCATGTCGCGGGCTTCCTTCCATAGGGATGATGCAATCTGTGGATAATGGTGCAGTTATAAACATTGTCTGTCCAGAGAAATTTGTATTGCATTCCAGAACAGTGATCTCAAAGTGGATGGTATCACCCCCTAGAGGGGGCAATGAGAACTTCCAAGGAGATGCTAGGGGAGTGGCTGATGGCTGGAGAATGGCCAAAAGGTGGGGCAGCATCATTAAAATTAGGGATACCTAGAGCATAATCTGCTTGCTTGTCACTGTTCTCTAAGTCACATAGGATCAAAATGCAGATTTAGGCGGACAGCGCCAAATTCACCCTTCACAGTTACAAGATGTATGTCCATGCATTTTGAAAAATTACATTGCTGATCAGAGCTATGACTAGATGATCAAGTTTAGAATTTGGAGTATATGTTTTATGAATACTCAAGAGAAATCTGAAATGAATTTTCTCGATTCAGTGATGGTACGAAAGTTCCAAGTAGGCAGCAGTCCGAAAAGTTTGGGAACCATGCTCTAGAGAACGATGATAATTTTCAATTAATTTAAATACAAAACATTAGAGGTTGATATTAGCTGTGAATTATTAAAATATTTGTTTTCAGAGAGGTCTGCTCTGATTTTAAATCAATATTTTTAACATTCATAAATTCTTATAGCTTAAAAAAAAAAATATTCAGAAATAGTGTTTTCAGTTAACAACAATCCACCCTCTCATGGATTTGACATTCTACTTATCATGGTTAAAACAGGAGATAAAGAAATCTAAAGATACCCATGCACACATGATTAGATCAACTTAGGAACTATTAACACTGCCGGCTGCAACAATGAATTTCAGAGATCTTCCTAATCTACAATATATCTGTTTCTATCAGAGTTTACAAAGAGTGTATTTCGTCTCTAGGTGTTTTCTAAATACGTCCACAGTAAAACTATTAAACAATATTTAAACAAAGTTCTGCTTTCATGTAAAGAGCAACATCAGTGCCATTGCAACTGTAATATGAGAAGCTGAACATTGGTTCTGAGCATGTTCAAAAAGTTCATACATGTTTAAAAGTAAAACTTTGTTCTCAAGAAGATGCAGTTAGACGAGTGAACTGTTACATGAATGTCTTCAAAATCTGCTTTAAGTTGAGATGCAAAGTTTCACATTCAATTTCTTCACTTGGTTACTGTTAAAAAACAAACTGTTACTGTTACACAAGTTTATCTGGGCGCTGTTAGAAAGCAAATAATGACTGTTACATAAGTTTATTTGGATCTGTCAAAAAGCAGACTATTATATAAGAGTATCAGTTACCTGGTTGCTGTTAACCTTGACCCAGTGCACCTGTTTCAGTTTTATGTTGCGTATTTGCTGAAGCTTGACTGAATTCCTCAGTTTCAACAGAGGTGGTGGTGGAGGGGGGCCACCAGGTGGTAAAGGTGGAGCTGTGGAGGGGCCAGAGTTGTGAGCAGTTGGGGGGAGGGGAGGCGGAGGCATCCCTCTCATTCTCTTTGCAATAGCCACTGGCGGAGTCGTGTGTTTATGGCTGGAAGTTGCTGTGGGCACTCCTTTCTCTTTGCCACTATCGCTAATTGATTTTGAAAGCGGAATTTTTTCAGTGTCCTGGCCATTTGATTGTAGTCTTTCACAATTCTGTGATCCCACCGGTCTTATCTGAAGAGTTTGATCCTCTGATTGAAAAGTCATCAGCCTCAAGCGGCTGGAGCCTGTCAAACGTCCATGCCTTTTCTTGAAATCTTTCTGGGCTCTGTATGTCTTCAAAGATGACGACTTTCCCCCTCGCATTGCCAGTTTGGCTCTAAACGCTGCCGCAGACCCTGCGAAAGGGTCATCGTCATCTGCTGATGGGTCCTCAGCTCGGGGTGTCTGACCGTTAGTGTCTGTCTGGTCTGTCTGGTCTGGGGCTGACTGATAATTCATGTCTAACAGGTCATCTGAACTGTGTGCTCTAGTCAGCTGTCCTTTGTCCACATAGTTCAACCTCACAGTCACATGAGCTGTTATTTCTCCAGAAGAGTGACTGTATGCAGACAAATACATAAATATATATGTACCCTCATACTGTATACATTATATTCTTTGTTTGTATTTTCTGTTACTACAAACTGACCAAATATATATTTCCTTATGGACAAAAAGTATTCATATTCATATTTGTAACACGGCTGTTTCAAACCCCCAAAATCGTGCCCTTTAGTTGAACAATAGCCTGTCACAGGGTCTGTGCCTTCTATTCACTGGCCTCAGATTTATGACCATCTGTCCTGTCCATCCTCCTCTCCTGGGCTCAATGCAGCGGATCAATGGTGTAAACCTGAATGTTTCAGCTTAAGGCTTACTTTTAATTCAGTCTTTTACACCTTGTATTGTGGTCATACTTCTATTTTATTCAGTTTTTAAAGTAGCATTGGAAAGTCTTGATTTTTCTCTTTTCTGTGGTGTCTTTTGTTTCAAGTTGTGTATTTTAGCATCTTCAATAATGTCAGGTAAACGGACTGACTTGTATTCATATATATTTTTAAAATGTTTTTTCTGACCTTAGGAGGTATTTTTTGTCAAAACCTGAATTGTGAGTTTTTAGAAGAAAATCTCATCTTTCTAATGATACAAATTTCATTAACATTTCACGGTTTTTCGCTTAGCTGGATTTTTTTTCCATCGCGTATACCCATTTTTGCCATCAATTCCAAGCCAAAGGTAGTGTTGAAAAAAATAAACAAACCAACAGAATGGTAGAAACGCTTGGTTTTACAAAAGCAGTGTGGAGAAACATGAAATTGACAATATAAAACGTACTATCTCTGAGTACATCAGCTTGTTTCAGAGAAAATATCCAACAGTGAAACTCCTGCCCAAACATCACATTTTACAGTTTCATTGTCCAGATTGGATATTTAGACATGGTTTTGGAACGGCTATGCACGGAGAGCAAGGTGGAGAACGAATGCATGCTACTTAAATAGAATTAAGAGAGCTGCATGCAGCATCTTAAGCAAAACGGATAGACTCAAATATATAATGAAAACTGCCATTACAAATAACGCACCACAACTGAAAGATGATCTTCCTCCATCCAAAAAAAGAAGAACTGAGTAGAAATTAAATGATTTTGCCATAGTTATTGTG
>JBCEWB010487552.1:0-19353 GCA_039654565.1 Peronia peronii | reverse complement strand
CTCCGAAACTACTGGGAGTATCGACACGCCGTTTTGAGAGAAGAAACATAAGAGGTAGCGGAATCGTTCAGTGGTTCGCCCAAAATGTCGCTTACGATAGTACGTGATATCACCGACGAGATGTTTCTGACCCCATATCGAGGACTTCAAAATGTCTAAAAATAACAAGAACCTGATTTTGATGTTTTGATCCCAGAACCTTTCTTTCAGGATCCGCAACTCCCCCTCCCACCCCCTCCCCTTAAGGTTCCTAATGTGCACGTAGTTACAGTTGTCACTGTTTTGCAACATAATATGGTTATGAGAAGGTTTCTGGATAATGTCAGTCATCCTCAGGGCTGTCTGTCCTATCCTCTTGGATTCCCTTCCTATCCCAGCCTTCCTCCCCCCTACCTAAATCCCAAACCATGTCATTACATTCGACCATTTAACCCCTCACCATCACATTTTTTTGGTGGAATTTTAAAAGGCACATCATATGATTTTGAGTACATGTATGTTTATATACGTTTTCTTTCAATTTATTGTAGCTGTTAAACTTGTTCATTATATTTTCAGTTCAACTTTTTGTCATTTGCTGTTGTTGTCGTATTCTTATTTTTTGTTTGATTTGATTCAGCTGAGAATTGCGCACTTAGAAAATTTATCACATTGGAAATTATTTATATATGAAATTTTAACTTTTGTAATTGTACCATGCTCACTTAAAAAAAGGAAATTGTATGGATTGAATAAAAGAGGCCAGAGAATATGTTGTACTATTATTGGGACTCCATGAAGTAACGTTTGTGATCAACCTTTCATTATTTCAGACTGGAGATGTTTTGTTCTGTTTTATTTGAAAACTTGTTTGCTTGGTTTTGTCGGTATTAATCGTTAAGGTTGAGATCTTTCTCCCAGTGTCTCATCACATGTCATTGGTAACAGCCACAAACCGAATAAGTCCAATATAAGGCTGTTATATTTTTGTCTTAAGATATGCCTTGGAAACTTCCTTGTGTTATGCCTTTGCATGGTGGAAATTTACAGGCGGGAAACTATCATAACTATATAAAGGCATGATGTAAGATGGTTTCCATGGGATATTTTAAGACAAAAGTACATCTTGACCTAATTTTGGACTTACACAGTTTGCCGCTGTTACCGTTGATATATTTTGCACTAGCATGAAGCCCACTTGCATTGTTGGTCTTACTTTTAAACCTGCAATGTAATCAGATCATTTAATCACTGTTATTTTAGCATCATGCTTTCTGCATGCCTTAACAAAGACCTTGAAATAATCTTTTTAAAAAAAATTGCCAGTCTTCATCAGATATTGTTAAAAAGGAAATGGTTTTTATTGGTAATGTTTAGAAAGTTGAAAGTGGTAGCATCCTCTGATCTTTTTCCCTTAACTTAAAAACTGCACCAAAGCCCAAAAGTGTAGGTGATATTTACAGGGTGAAGGCATATATATATTTATATAGTTATACATACAGCTAAATAAATATATCATTAAGTATTATTATGTGCTTTGAAGCTTAAAAATGCTATTGCCATTAATGCGCCCATATAATTCTTTGTTTGACCTAGTAGAATAACGTGAAAAACTTAAGATTAGATATATTTGCTTCCATTTCACCAGTGAGTAGCACCTTTCTAGGATGCTCTCAGTTTGCATTGGCAGGCTTAGAGCGAGCTACAAATCCTTGCATTTTTTTAAGTTCAGACTTGACTTCATAGAATATACAAATATAAACAACTGCACACTAAAGTTTATTGCTGTATCGTTCAGTTTTCATTTCGAATGTAATCGTGACAAAACAGGATATTATCTCAAGGTAGACTTTGCATGAGCAAATAAGTGCATAAGACATGTCGCAAATAATAATAAAGATGTGTCCTATGACAGATGTTAATGTGGACTTTCAGAATCAAGGGCTTTAATCTGTTTTTCTTCAACGGTGTGCATTGATTTCATCTTACTTACCATAATAGTTTGAGGCATGATTTTATTCCGTGGTAGATTTCATCACTTACAATACGCTTGACTAGTCTGGATTGCATGACAGATACTTGCATCTTTTGTTTATTGCTTGTTACCTCAGCAACGGGACGTCAACTGGGAGTCACAGGGTCACCGTCTCAGTACATTTGGGGGCCAGTCTCTGCGTACAACAAAGGCCATGTCCACTTATGGTCATCTGGAGTCTTCTGCTGGCAGTCGAGCATCCACCCTTCCTGCAAACTTTACAGTTGCCAGACCTGCACCTGTTGCGCATGTAATTTTTATCTTGTGTTTTCAGTCGTGTCAACTGGGCATATTCTGAGCAAAATAATTGACAAAGACATATACAGTCTCTATCGGCAGGTCAATGGTCTTATGACAGGAAAGGGTTGTGAAACAGTAAGAAAGAAAACCATACCAAAATTTCCCTTTGTACTCTTTTGAAGCCAGATATTCACAAAAATAGTATTTCTTTCATATTTGTTTTTCTATTTACAACTTTGTCAGTTTTATCCCCCATCTTTTGATCAGCAAACAGTATCATACTTCATATTTTAATCATTTGGTAGGAATCATGTTTTGTAATTGAAATAGCATGGCACATTATTTTTTCATGACATACGTATCTCATAACTCTACATTTAAAAGTTCCAAGTGAAACAAGCTATAGATGATTCACTTTCACATAAATTAACATATTTGGTTTTAAAATCGTAATTCTGCCATAATGTACCTTCAAAATACTCCATAAGAGCTTGGGAATGAGCCAAAAGTATGTTACCAGATGAATTTGATGACTGACTTCCTGATAGCATTAATTACAACAGCACTGTCATACATGGAACACAAAAAATGTGTTCAAACACATTATTGTGCGCTTTCAGATTTATGAAACAGGACCTGCTGATGCCACACTGATGGATAGCTGCTAGAGTTTTCAAATACATTTGGAAGACTATTATTGATTGATATATCCCCATTTATTCAAATATAACTTTTAAAAAAATCAGCAACAGAGGAAGAATTTTAAAATTCAAAAGGCATTGAAAAGAGTTGGAATGTTAGTCCTGTCGTTGTGGCTTTTACAAGCGTTATAATTGTACAGGAAAATATGCATCATTTAGAAACCAGCCAATTGAAGAAAAGCTTTCATTGTGTAACAGTGTTCAGTGAAACATTAATCATTAGCCAGATACTATTCCTTTAGTAATGTCCACAATATGTGATTGAAGAATTTTGACAGTTGTCTGTTCCCACTTTTTGAACTTAAAAAAAAAACAAAAAAACAAACAAACTAACATGACTTTAAGAAATACCATAGTGCATGTTAACCTGATTTTAGGTTTTAAATGCACAAATATTCTATGAAACATTCTTTTATGCAAAGAGAGTTGCTTGTTGAGAAGCTATACATGAGCCTGCAATGTTGGTTTTGAACACCTGCTTGTGTATATAACACACATTGTATCTATCCGCCTTGATTTAACACTGAGATTCACATTGAGCATACATGATTCATGAAGTCCACTGTCTATTGCAGCATTCTAAAACATGGAATTGATTGTTTAATTATGTTAATTACAGGAGCGCAGTGCCAGCCCCTCAATCACCTCAAATGCGCCGCGACCTCACAATCCACCTTCCTCAGACAACAGTGGATCATTACACCTGCCAGAGGTAAAATTGTGAATGACAAACACTCATGAATTAACAATTTTAAAAAAAATATATTGTTGTTATTCTTATTGTTCTTTATTTAAATGTTTATTTAATCCCTTAAGATGGTACACTGCTTCAATAGTAAAAAATGTTAAGTGAGTCTAATTTAATAATAGGCGATTACTATTGATAATAAGTGATGTATTTTTGAAGTATTTTTTTGTTTCTTTCATTCCTAGAGAATTCTTTTTTTTTTCTTTTTTAAATAGCCATGCTCATTAATGACAACATGACATTATTTGTCACTCTGCAGATGGTTTTTATAAACAATGTAAGTTTTGCTCTAAATCATTTTATCCTTTGTATTAACACTTATGATTGCCTCATGCTCAACAAAGCTCGATATTATTTATGAATGCATAACACTCCACTTCAAGTATGCATAAGCACATAGCTTATGGTTGTTGGGGTGATGTGGCTTGGAAGAGGGTTGGTGCTAAGAGCATTTCACTTCCTAGTCTAAAGGCAACATGCACATAACCACCAAGCAGGTTCATCATTTTCATCGGGAACTTTCACTTTCAGTTCCATTTCTGTCATTAAAAGGGAGAGCCAAAGAAAAGTTTCCTAAATGAGTATCTGTTTTCAAAGCTTGTGACACTTGAAGTAAATGATTTTTGCACTGAGATGTGTAATTTCAAAGTTAAAGATGATCTGGTGCATTAGAGAATTTGTAACTTGCACCCTCTGTTTTTTACCATAATGAGAGACTATCAGTTAGGATTGCAATCATATCGTATATTACTTACAGATATGTTTTTATTTTAATGAATACAGTTGTCTCTGTTTAAGAAACAGGTTAATGGGAGACAAAACAAGCAGGCCCTTAGATAGATTGTACTCTTACAAGAGATGTAAGTCATGTGGCTATCATTTTCTTAATTGGAGGGGTAAAACTATGATTCTCTATTGATAGAATAATAATTTTGCTCTGTAACACTGCCACAGTGCATGAAGTGACACAGTCACATTGAGACGGTCAGTTTTAAAAGTGCCTGAGGTCCAATGGCTAGAACTGACAAATTCAAGCCTGTGCCACATGTGCTGAGCTTCCCGTTTTTGAAGTTGAAACCCAACCACAGGCTCTGTCCCGCATGTTTGACAAGTGATTGCAATGGAGTCTGAGAGTGTCCTGCTTATATAAGAGAAATGTTTTGTCTACCCTGTCTCTCACTTCCATGAGATTTCTCCCTTTTCCAACCATCTTATTCTCCATACTTCCCCATCAACTCAACAACACTTAGGAGAGATGATAATGACATGATCCGCTGTCTGTTATGGAGATTTGTTACTTCAGAGCAGATTTATAAACATGAAAATCATGATGAAAACAGTTATATTACACAATAAAACTGGTTCTAAAGAGATGCAGATTCTGACTTGGCAAGTTCTTCAAGAGACCATTGTAGATCATATACCTTAAAGAGTTAGCTTATGATCTTTGCCTTTGTTTCCCGATTTATAGTCATGAAATTATTCTATTTCTCTTGATGAGTTTTTTTAAATTTAGGTTGTACTATTCTTATGTCCTACTGTACTTGATTTTTGCTAGTATAATCAGACATCAAACCAACCAGTGAACATTTTAAGAAACAGTAAATGGAAAACGAAACGTATGTGATGCTGCAATTGTGACTGTGTATTGCTTATCTCTCATTGGCTTTTTTACAAATGTATATAGATTAGCACCATTTACCTACAGCATATAGCAATATAAGATTAGTAATCAGTCAAAATGGTGTAGGCAAATGATGGATTGAATTCTATCGAATTTAAATTGTTAGTAAATTTATACATATTATTTACAATAATGATAGCGAAATTACTGAGCTTTTGTGTAAAATATATTATACATACCTACAAGTAGTCTCTTTCTCAGTTTAGTTCCTCTCTGATCAGCTGCATATTTGTTCTATTACAAGTGGGTGAATACTTTGGCTTCAGGTGCTTCACTCTTTAATCAACAGATGCGGTTGATTTTCAGTTACTTTTTGGCATATATTGCATTAATTCTGTTATTCCTATTTAAAATTGGAATAAGAACAGAAAAGCTAGCAGCTCATACAAATTTTATAATGGTTTGACAGTTTGTAACTGTAGGCAACAGATGGAAGCTCAAGTATAACTTTCGTTTCTAAATATTTTTCTCAGCTCATAAGTTCCAATTAATCATTTCTTTCTTTTAGATGAAAGCATATTATGGCAAGACTTTAATCAAGAATGCTGATTTCCTTAGTATTTCCAGTGACACAATATCATAGTGTCACAAACATATGAAAAGTTGAAATGAGCATGTTTATATTCATCCTCCAAGAGCCAGAGTGACTAGCATAGTAGGCCATGAAGGTGTCAATATTCTGAGGATGTTAGCAGTTTTCGGAGAGACAGTCAGAAGCTGCATTCTGCCATTTCTGCAGGGTTGACGTATTCTTTTTTTTCAGCATGGCATGGGTCTAGTTCATGGCTGTGACAGACCCATTAATGTATCCAGCTTAGGATTTCTTGCAGTTCATTTCTTCAATATCATCTCCCATGTTGGAATTTCACTCAGATATTCAAGCATGCAATTTCATGTTCTTATGGCTGGTCTCCAGAACAAAGAATCATATATTTAAAACAACAGTCTCTGTCATTTTCATTGATGTTCTTGCACCCTGCATCCTGTATTTCATTTTTGAATGTGGAATATCTTTAAACTCCAGCCGTTTGTCTTTAATGGTGCCGAACAACTATGATGATAATAGCGTAATAATTTTCTTTGTTTGCAGGCCAGAGTTGTTTGATATTATGTGAGCAACATCTTGAGTTATCATTTAAGTAAGAAAGTTATATCGATTTCATGAAGATTGTTTTGACTGATCAGTTACCATTATGTTCAGCATACTGGACTTCAGTTCATTTCGCCATTAGCAGGCTTTTCCCATTTAATTTCACATCCCCCCTCCCTCAAAAGAAAAAACAGTCAGTATAAAGATGTCAGAGTGTTCATTTCTTTCAAGTTCTTCCTGATGCCTATGAAAAATTTTTATAATCAATCTTCCCTGGCCTGGAACATGTGCGACTCAGATTCAGCTTTATTGAGTACATATAACAATGTCAGAATTTAGCTTTTTAAAAAATGGCATTGTAAAAGGGAGCCCTTGTTACATCCCCATCATGCTATCTGTCAGCATCTTGTGGCAGTGACTCACTGAACATGCAACATTTGAACAGTTTCAACTAAAAATGATAAATAAAGGCCATTAATTGTTAAAAAACTGTTAGCAAACTGTTAGATTTTATAGCCAGTGTACTTCATGAGCATGCATGACACCACCCCAAATCTTTGCTTTTGTGCAACTGCTGTGTTAATTTATACACGAATAGTACAGAGAAATTGAAACTTCCAAAATGGAAAGAGAAAAATGGTAGCAGAATGTTGAAATGATCAATGCCCTTTGAGCAATGTAAAGATTTTCAACAATATTTTGTCTTTTGTTTATCTTTCCTATATTTCATATATTGATATTGTAGCAATGAAAACTTTGAGAAGTCAGAGAATAATATTTATTGTAGCAAATAATATTTATTGTAGCAAAATGTACTTCCCCCAAAAATATGACTATAATAGTGAATAAAATATTTTTTACATCGTCTGTTATAGGTTGCTCCATCATTATTGATTAGGAGAGGACTCCACTTTCATGTTCAGCATAATATAGAATTTTTTTTTTTTCTTACCATGCCTAACAGTGTGTATACAAGACTGTAACATGATCTTGTACTTCACAATGAATGTATCTTGAAAAGAAAATGCATTAATTCATACTTTACTTTTCAACAGGAAATATTTGAAGGATACCTCAACAAGACCAAAATACTAGATGTCAATAAAAAGAAAGTCAAGTATGTATTTCAACAGAATTTAGCAGTGTTTAAATTTAAGCAGGATTAGAAATTCACAAGTTGATCTTGTTTTAGAAGAAAATTACCCATGTAGAGAAATGAGTAAATACCAGAAAAGTGAGAACTTTTTCCATTTATTACAGTGCAAATCAAAGTCCAGGTAATTTGAGAATAAAGCAAAACTTTATCCTACACTTTCATTCACTATTCAGATAAGATCATTGTGTCATTTTCATGTTTGCTTGTGACTTCAACAGGAAAAATTGGACTCAGGTTTATGTGGTCCTTCAAGGATCCAACCTGGTCTTTTATAAGGACCAGAAATCAGCAACACAAAGGCTTGCAGGATCACCCAATACTAAGACTGAAGGAGTGATCAGCCTGCAGGGAGCCCATGTTGACCTCAATCCAAAGGAACTGACAAGTAAAAGGAACACAATATCTGTAAGTGATGGGATTACATCCGACCTTGAAAACTTTTTTTTTTTTTTAAACTTTTCTGTTTATCCACTTTTGTCAAGGAAAATGTAATTAAAAATTATTAAAAAGATTTGAATTTGTTTTTTTTTTTCAGGCTAAATAACTGTCACGAAAAAGATAAAGTTATGCCAAGACAATTGAATAATAATGCCTTGAGCCAAGAAATTTCAGTCAGTCATTTTTTTTAGCTTTGTGACGAGACTGGTTCAATAATTTAGTGAAATCTGTTTGGATCCAGATGTTGGACAAATATAAAATAACTGTTTTCTTTTGGAAAAGAAATCATACATCTGGAGCTTTTAGTGGCAGATGGAGCAGTCCTCGAGATAACCTCCAGTAGGAGGTTGAAAGACATATTACAGAATGTAAGATGGAGCAAGATTGTTTATATTTACAACTGGAAGAAACAGTGAAAGTAACATGACGTTGAGCACTTTATTTTTTGTTTATTTCAGTTACGTACAAGCTTTGGGGGCGTCTTCCTGTTTCAGTCTGACAGTGAGAAAAATACTTTGGAATGGTTTACAAGAATGAAAATTGTGGCAAATGATGTCTCCCCAGTGAGTTTTGTTATCTTTAATTTAGGCAAATTAGAATAACCAATATACTTTATACATTTGGTGTAAAAAGGACATGTTTCACTTTTTTCACTCATCTGGAGTTACAAATGGTAACAATACAGCTACATAGTGTCATTTATAATGAGAGGAAGAGCAGTTTTGTCATTCTTGTCTTATTTGTTTTTTAATATTGGCTTTACAACAGTGTATTGTCTAGTGATGGACATTAAAGACTTTAATTTTAGTTTCTTTTGGTTAATGAAATGTCAACAGCACTGTTGTATATGATATAAAATAAGATATCATAAGCTTTCTTTGTCCTCAGAAGGAAATTCCATTTACAATTGATGAGACATAACATATACACAAATCTATACTTCATGCATGTCGACAAAAATAGCCACGAATAGCATAAGAACAAAGCAGAATCAACTGAGAAAGTGAGATGGATATCAAGAATTGTGCCGTTTTTGTTGTTGTTTTTTTTTCCTTTAAAAGAAAAAAAAAGTAAGATAGAGTTGAAACAATGTTTTTCTATTCTTAAATTCTTCATTACAGGCTGAATCTAGTCCCAAAGATTTTGATGTGCAAGAACAAAAGAAAGATGAAAAGAAAAGTGACAAAGGTAATATGTCCCCATAAAAAAAACCTCCAAACCTCACAGTGTATCTGTTTCACAATGCAAAATAAGAGAAGTGAAGCCCATGCTCTTGTAGCATAGAATTAGAAATAAGAAGAACCAAGAGGGCTATCACAATGAAACTTGAATTTTCTGCAAAGGAATTAGAGAATTTTATAGTTTTCATTGGAACTTTGCTATCTTCATTATATCTATGCTGTCCTTTCAGCACATTGTCATATGATATTTTAATAAATAGGAGGGTGAACTACTGGAAGTGCAGAATTGAAAAAATGAGCAGAAAGCCTACCAACTTTTTCATGCGATAATTTGGACATCCTTGTTTATAACTGACTGAGCTTGTTGATATGGAAATATTTTTCTGGTTTTTTTCTTTCTTTTTTTAAGTACACTTTTGTTTGTTTTTAATTCCTGTATTTTTAGCCATGGCAAGGAGTGTCTCTGCAGATGACACTGCAAGTCTCCAGGGTGTTGATAAAAACAGAAACATGGTTGGCATCAGAGCCAAATTGCTCAATCTAATATCTCGTAGACCCACACAAGAAGATTTGTACAAGAGGGGTATCATCAAAGGTGGGTGACTTTCTGTTTGGAAAAAAATTTGTAAGTGTAACTGTGTGATGTTTTGGGAAAACTGGTCATGTGATGAAAGTCTTTGATTTTGAGGTATGTGTATAATTCATCTCTTTGAAAAAATACTAAGAGCCGTATGTGAAAAGGTTTCTTAAAGACATATGGTGAATGATACAAGCCGAGGAAATAAAATGGAAATCGTGCAAAAATCAAGTTACACAAAATTGGCTCTCATGAATGACTTTAAACCTTGATCTGCCGTTAAAAAAAAAAATGTCATGCTTTAATAGCAACAGTTGGAAAGTCCCACTGCTTGTGTTATGGATTTGAGTTTTTGCATAAAGCATAGTTTGATTTTAGTTGTCATGGAATTCAAGTTTAAGAGAATTGGTTTTGTTTAGATGTAAGGTATGTCAACGTAATTGAAATTTGCAGCATTTTATTATTGAGGTCTGACATGCTTTGTAGTAGATTATAGTCAATTTACTCTGAAAAAATATACATTTCCCAGGAAACCAAAATATTTTTTTTCATTTGTTCTGCTATAGGGAAAATGTGTGTAAATCGACCAGATCAGATGTAGCATAAAAAATTGTTTGTCATGAGCTCACTCATTAGGCTACTCTTTGTCTGCAAAGAATTTTTCTTGAATCAAATGGACTCTTTCACATCAGACAACAAGAATATGAAGTTCTTTTTTGTAAAGCTATATAAACCATAATTCTCTTTTATACTCATGGCTGAAAACAATAATAACATCGTCCTGTGGAGTATGACGAAATTTATCGAGGCATAAATCATGACAAACTTAGATCTTTTAATTTAGTCAACTGTTTGAAAATGGCATCACTAAAGAAGTTAAAACATATTGGTAGGAAGTATAGGAACTGATGAACTGTACATTCATCCTCACTGTATCTCTTTTTTTTTTTAAATGAGATGTTTGCTTTTTACTTCTAGTCATTTTTTTGTAAAGTGTAGCTGCAGCTTTTCTTTTCTTTTTTTTTTTTTTTTTTTTAATTATTTATGCTTTTGTTTACTTTCCCAGATGCTGTGTTTGGGGCCCGACTTCATGAATTGTGTGACAGAGAGAAGGTTAATGTGCCAAATTTTGTACACAGGTGTATAGCAGCAGTGGAATCAAAAGGTGAGACATAGCATTTGTGAACACATAAATGACGACTATTTTGTTTAGCAATTGGGCAGTAGGTGAATTTACTACATGATTTCAGAGGCACAGCATGAAACCACCTCCTGCATCACTGTTTTATAAGAAAAGGAGGGGGGGGGGGTAGCCAGTGTACAGTATTTGCTTTAGCTATAGTGTAAATTGTTGAACAGATGATAGCATTGTGAGCTGAAATAAAATCAAACAGCTGTGATGTCTTAAGGGTATGTGACACCGGCAGACGTAAAGGCATTTCAGTTGAACGTTGTAGTGCATGAGACATGCACATCACCAGAAAGTGAAATGTTTTTAATGATTTTTAAAGAACAATCATAATTTGTTTCAGCTTTTGTGTCTCATATTCTGAATATGAAATCCTGTTCTATTTTATAGATATTTAATACTCTGGTAATACTTTTTGTCACAGGATTAACACATGATGGAATGTATCGCATCAGTGGGAACATGGCAGAAATCCAGCGGTTACGGTGTTGTGTTGATAAAGGTGAATTTTAGATGTATTACACGTTTCTATCAGCATTATATAGTTTCAAACCCAAAACTACTCAAGAGTTGTATTATGAAAATGCATGTTAACAAAATGCAGGCGTTACATGCTACTCATTCATATGAATATTTTAAAGAAACACTGGAAACTTGCAAAATATTTGCATTTTGTAGGATGTTCATCTTGCTTGTATAAAACAATATTCCAGATCACAACAGCTAATGATGTTTTGCATGGAAATAAGCGAGAAAAATTTGTTTATTTTTCAGACGATTCCTACAACTTGTATGATGAGCAATGGGATGTCCATGTTCTCACAGGAGCTCTCAAACTCTTCTTCCGTGAATTAAAAGAACCTGTCTTTCCATATAATATGTATAACAAATTTTCAGATGCTATTAGTAAGTGAACAAAACACCTCTAAGATATTTTTAAAATACTGAAGAAGACTTTTAGATGGTTAATATATAAAGGCATAGTGCTCTTGAGGTAGCGCAGCCTCGCAATTTGATGGGCATTAGGATTTCAAAACAAGAATAAAAGAAAAAAATGAGGGGAAAAAAAATTATTTAATTGAAGAAAGCTCCTTTACCACCCTGTAGTTTTATAAGCTTTTCTCAACTAAAGCTATTGTTCTGACATTGACATGTTCTACTTTTATTACTTCCATGAACTACTTTAATAAACTTCTGAATTATTATTATTATAATTATAAATTGCTACTCTGAAATGTAATTTTTTGACACAAAAATATTATAAAGTGCCTTTTCTAGTCTTCTTTGCCTTTGTTGATCCATAGAAGCTAAACATCTGTGGGATGCTGGCTACTTTATATCACTGGATTTTCAAAAAGTCATCAATTGTATTGAATAGTATCCTTGGTGGCAGGTTGTGCAGTTCTGTTCCTTCATTTCAACTGCTTATATTTTTTTCATAATGGTTCCATTTGTTACATTACATATTAGTCAGGTTAAAAAATATGGTTTAGTCTGGAGCAATTTTGAGCTGTCACTAGTTGATCTAAATGGAGAGGACTGTACATTGGTCACTATGATTGGATGAAAATTAGTTGAAATGTTCAGTTTGCATTCTCTTTTTTTTTTTTTTTGTGTATGTGGTAGAACTGTTTCTTATCACTTACTTTCATGGTAGGTGTTACACAAACTCTTAGCAGTTTAAACAGAGCATTATTAGTGTGGTAATGTTATTAACTTTCTCTGGGTCTAACATGTTAACTTTTCCCTTCTGCAGAAAAAGAGTCACGAAAAGATAAACTATCGGCATTCAAATCAGCAGTGTCAGATTTACCCAGGTGCAATTACAACACACTGAAAGAATTATTTCAGCATTTACGCAAGTGAGTCAAAGTCTCATTAGTCAGCATTATATAGTGTGAGCTCTGATCAGCAGTGCCAATCAGCAGGAATATGCAGATAGATAGAAGTCACATTGTGTCTAAATTGTAACAAGAGAGGAATGATCTGAATTCAGACAGAAAGTCTCTCCTTTCAACAAGAATGCAGTTCAGGAGATCAAATCTCTAGTCGTTGTTTGCTAAAGCAGGAAAGTAAAAAATTTATTTCATTCTAGAGCTCTTGAGATATGACATTGAAATGAAGGCATATATTTAGCTAACAGAAGAAGATTGTGAGTAAAAATCAGCAATCTAGACTTGTTCTATGCTGATGTAGGGTTACCAATCCTCCCAGAAAAACTGTGATTTTCTGGATTTGAGGTGAATTCCCAGGCACCTGGAAATGTGCTTGAAATCCCAAATTTTTGCTTCGTCATGGGTGTGAAATTGCGGAACAATATCCTTGATCTAGGCTTTTGATCAGGCTTAACATTGATTTGCTATCACAATCAAAGGAGTATTGCAGTGCTCTTGCTGAGATTATGCACCTGACTCGATTCCAAAGCCAGAACAAATAGCTCCATTTTACAAGAGCTGAAAGGCATATAACAAGACTGAATTACACTTTGCACTTCACTACTTTCACCATCATATACATTTGTATTGATATGGCTCCTCCACCAGTGAAGAGGAGCAAAATCTACTGTAAATATAGACCAGAATATTCTGTGGAGTTTACTTTCATGGAACCATCAGACCAAGGAATTAATTGTAAATAGTGACTGAATTTTTATGCACATATACTTCTTGGATTTTACCTTATTTAGGAATGATGTGCATTTGAAGTATGTGTAAATATCTGCTGTGTGCATAAATTCTTTGAGTGGATACTACAAAACAAGTTTTTGCAGCGGATTCTTCTTGGTATGGAGAATCCCTGATTTATATATAAAATCCCTGATATTTTTAAGAGACGCCCCTGATTTGACGATGATGGAGTTAGCAACCTTGCTGATGTTATCCTCTGGCTCCCTATCCACTAAACTTAATTGATAGATAACTGTTTTTTTCAGGTAACACCACCGAAGAGTTTCAGATGTCCATTTGAGGTGGTGATAGTTTTATTTGTTCTAAATGCCATTTCTTTAACGAATTTGAGGAGCAACTAATTAGATACACAGGAGAATATGCAGTATCGTCTGTTTTTGTATTTAATTAATGTTTTTATTTTTTCATTTCAGAGTGGTAGAAGCCAGCCATAGAAATCGTATGCAAACACAGAACATTGCAATTGTTTTTGGACCAACATTGTTATGGCAACAAGAAGAGGCAGGAAGTTTGGCTGTCCAGGCTGTCTTTCAAAGCAAGATTGTGGAATTTATGTTGTTAGAATACACAGAGCTGTTTAAATGATTGTTTGCTGAAGTTTTTGACTGTGATCATTTCTTGTCAAATCATTCCAGTGTGATTTATGATGTTTTTTTTTAATATTCACATCTTCTTCTCTTCTTGTGCCGGTACTTTAAATTTGGTTTTAACATTTTCCGTTAAACTTCTGCAGCTACAAAAAAAAAAACACAGTCGTGTATGTAACCTTCGATCAAATATTTTTGTATTTATGGAAAGAATGCAGTATTACTAGATAAGTTTTGTTCACATTTTTTTAATAACATTGAACATGATATTTCACATTAACTTGATATGGTATGATGCATTTCATGTTTTCTTGCATGCTCATTGTGGTATGAAGGTTAGAATCAATTTTCATTGCATTGGTCTATGGTCTTGAGCATTTTCATTTCAATTTGCATACCTTTGTTTTTCTTTTTCTTTTTTTTTTTTTTAATTTGATTTTTGCAGGGGCTGAGGGCTCATAGATGCATATTTATTGTCAGTGCAGAATTTGTGTGTTTGTGGCATTTTGAGTGAAAGCGATAGTGATTGTCCAGCAATTGCTTATAATTCAGTCAGTCTGTGTGCAGCAAAATTAATTATGTTGTAACTGTTACTGTTGCTTAGTTGCTCTTTTGTGATAACGTTCAGTGATACATTGGTGGTTATGAACATGACCAGTAATCGCAGTAACATGGGTATGCATCGAAAAACAAAAGAAGTTAAAAGAAATCTGCAATATGGAGTTGAAAAGTTCCAGTGATGAACAGTGTCTTCTGAATGTTGAGCATACTTTGGCTTTCCATGTACATCAAAAAAAAATAATAAAAGAATTGCCTTCACATTTTGAATCTGCAGCCAGCATTTTAAGGAACTAGGGCTTCGGTCTTTATTTGGGGTTTTTTGTTCTTGGCATCTGTATGAGAATGCAGGGATTTCCTGCCTTTGCAAAGAACGTGTTTTGATCTGAGCAGAATAGTTCCTTTCTTCTATGCAATTTTCAACATATTTATACCTGTCTCAATTTTTGTCTTTGAACATTGTATATTTTGTAGATTTCTACACTCATGTGAGAAAAAGAGAATGTGAGTTGCTAAGATTTTTGCATCATTTATATTATATAATTGCAAGAAATCCACAATACAAGAAAACCCACAATAGGCTTTATGGACTCGAAAACTGCTGAATGGATCCATCTGAAATTTGGCACACAACACTGTTGCATATGGATCTGTGTTTCTATGTACATAAACCCGAAAAAAGTTTATTATCTTTGACGCTGTTCTACAAATGCGTGCTTGATCCGAATTGTACGTTCGATAGTATGACGTGTTCAGAACAAGTTTTCTTTGAGTAACATTCAATTTAATCAACCAAAATATCAACATCAAATGCACACGCTTGAAGTCGCAGAGCTATATTTAAAAAATTTCCCACGGAAGGTCCATCTGGAATTTGGCACACAACACTCTTGCATAAAAGTCTATTTTGGTTTGACTTATAATTAATTAGAGCATCTTCGCTTAGGCCGTGGATTCTCTTCTAGTCTCTTATGAAACTTTAGCATATAAAAAGAAGGGATTTCATGTGCATTGTTGTAGCTTTGACATTAGACTGTGGAAGGAGAGCTGTGAAGAATTCATGATAAAAACATTGATTGTATAAAAAAATTTTTTTCAATTTTGACTGTCAGATTCCATTCATGTTACAACTAGCCTTATTGAAGCATGAGTATGGAACTGATGGATTTGAAATAGCAATGTTTTTTGCATATTTGTAAGACTGTTAGATCAGCATGGATTTTCAAGGCTTCATTTTGATTACACTGCTCAGGATCAGATTATTGGATGACTTTTAGAGATGCGCACATATGTTTGTGACGATATATTGTGAGTTAGTATAGCTATTCATTTCAACAACATTTGAAAGCTGTTGAGACTACAACATCTGACAACATTGAATCACCTGATACCTAGAGATGCATTGTTGTATAAATGTCTTTCATCTACTACAGATTTTCACTATGGGAAAAGCAGTTGTGAACTTTTCTTTTTATGAAAACCTGTATATTTTTCAGGAGGTAGGGCATTGTCATTTTATAACTGTAAATAAAATTACCAATGGTTTGGCATAATGTTGCTTTTTCTATATCTACAAATACTGTGAAAATTTTTTCCGTACAGGTAAATGTATATTGCTGTTTGATTTTAGGCTTATGTCTTGAATAATTTAAACTGATCTTACTGCTAGAATAACATAATTCAAGAAAAATAAAAATAATATTGAAGAGAAAGAGGGCAAAATAATAGCTATCATGTACAATGAAGTGGATGAACGACACATTTTCCGTTGGTCTACAAATTGATATTCATAACTGAATGTGTTTTACACATTATCAATACTGTGTCAGCTATAGTTATAGCGAACTTTTCTGCATCTGTTTCAATTGTTTTGATAGTACTTGTAATTCAGGTTGTCATCTTCATGTAGATTACTATAGGTTCTTTTGAGACAATCTTTGTGCTGGTCTGTTGTGATTGTTGTTTATGTTTTATCTCCATTTTCTACATTTCTCTTTGTTTTGTTTTTTTATAGGGAATATTTGTGTGTTTCTCAACTGGACGGTTAAAATGCAAATTTTTGTTTGGTAGAAATGCTTAATTTCATTTCTCTCTCAAACCTTATCATCTTGGACTACCAGCTGGAAACATTTTTGATTTATCAGTAAGAAAAGGAGTATTGGGTTTTGTTGTTGTGGATGTTTGTTTGTGGGGTATGTGTGTGTGTGTTTTTTTGTTTTTTGTAATTGCTTATGTTATGGGTAAGATTCAATATCTTGTGTTTCAAAGGAATCAAGAAAGAAGAATTGACAGATAAAAGGGAAAAAAAAAAAAAGATATTCACACTCTACACTGGTTATTACGAAAACCCTTTAAACAAAAATTGCGTTATTACGAAATAGTCTTTCAGAGCGATCATTTTGCTGTGTAATTTATCATTTCTAATGTGAAATAAAAGAAAGGCTGATATGAAATCTACCCTGATTATGAAAGGTTTTCCCTTCCCCGATCGCACTTTTCTTTCATATTAAGGCATAACCAAGACCAAGCTCAGGTACAGGATCAGTTTCTCTAGACAAAGAAATTAAATTATCTGTGAGTGTGTCAAGAACCCACAATCTGTTGTATTGCCCAGCACCATGACATAATAAGAAAGGTAAGGCCTGAGGCGCAAGCATGTAAAGATCACGTACTTACCTTTCACATCTCACCCACTGCCCATGGCCCCAAATGAATATGACACCATGTGAGGATGTGACATATTACATGCATGTGCATTTATAGCCACCACAGTACCAAGATATCAGAGGATGGATTGGCCTTTTTTCAATCATACACATTTGCAGGTCAGTGAGACCAGTCGGGCTTGTCATTGTTTCTTGAGAAACAGCATTGAGAAGTCGATACGCTTTCTTCATTTTCATACTGAAAACAATGAAGATTTATCAACACGACATTTGAAATTGACTATAAATCTAGTTTAGATCTAGGTCTAATAATGATAAATTCACCAAAATCAAACATGTTAAAACATAAGAGAACACATTTGTAGCTGCTGTTCAAAAGGATACTGATTCTTGAAGTTTATAAAAGATTGATTGAGAAGTTCCGTATCTGTAGAAAGTAGGACATTCCGAGCTTGAATTTGTTTACAATCTTTAAGAATGGAGCCCTGATCGAATAGTTACTACTCTTCCATGGAAGGTGTTAATGTAATTAAGCCATAGACATACATGTACTGTTAATATACATAATACAGTTATGATATGCATATATTCCTTGCAACCTCCTGCAGGTAATTTTCTCAGTTATATACATAATACTTGTAATGTCTATGAATGAAACTGCTTCCAAGGGTTGTGTTTCCTGTTTCAAAATGGCCTTTTCCTGGCTATTGCAAAAAGCTATAAGAAGAAATATGTATTTTCCATTCCTGGCAAATTCTGTGTTACTGTTGAGCATTTTAGAGTGTATCTGTGACGATGTACGAGTTGTTCTTGTTTATGCGGTTGTAGTGCTTGATGCAAAATTTCCAACGATGTATATTTCTTTTCATGGGAGAGATTGTTTAATCAAAACTTTTTGCCATTCTGTATATAGGGTGCTAGATAGTCGGCATTCCCACTTTTCATCCATTTAACTCTATATGAAGCAGTTCACCATGTAGTCAGGCACTACTAAAGTCATGAAACCTCACAAATGGGCTATGTTTGCACAGAAATGAATATTTGACAAGAGTTTGAATGTGATTATATGCCATCACATTTCTGACTACATGTATTTTTGCTGTCTTCTTAGCCAGATTTGATTCCAGCATGTAGTGTGAATTTTGTGATGTGAGTGCGAGAGATAGTATGTGTATTACTTGCATCAGAACTTAACAGGAGACAATAATGGCCTAGTCTCATAGTATGTTTTTGCCATTCAGTTCAAATGAAAACCTGATGCTCTCCCCTATTCTTAGCAAAATACACAGCACAAATTATATATGACCCATTGCCAAACAAGAGAAAATCCTATAGGTCATGTGATACAAATAAGAAAAATAAGTATTTTGCAGATCTCTGTAATCAATATAGTGATTATAGCATATATATGAATGACTTAGTTAAGAGCAAGCAAACTTTCAAAGCAATTGGTTACAAAAAACAATTTTTTTAGACAATCGAATGGTAAAACCATAGTGTAAATTAAGTGAAAAAATCTATCATGAAATACGGCATCGAGGAGTAGGGTAATAAAATATGACATAAAGCAAGTGAATGTTGGGTTTTCACTTCAAATGCTATAGGACATGCTAAAGTTCTTTATTCTTTGGTAAAATTTACTTCAGTGCAGATCTGATGCACATGCTATGCATTTAAAAAATGTTTAACATACATTTTCCTGTCAAACTCATGGCGAATCCCAGGTAATGAGGATATGTAGTATCTTTATTCAAATAAAGTCCTATACACTCTAACACGGTTAGTAAGAAAACGCTTAAAAAGAAACTTGCGTTATTAAGAAAGAATCTTTGGGAAC
>JBCEWB010487443.1:0-19355 GCA_039654565.1 Peronia peronii | reverse complement strand
CAGCACCTGGACTTCTCGTCCGATTCACATGCGGTAAAAAGCTACTTTCACTTTCAATCTCGTAGATTCTTGGGATATATGGTAACTTAATGTACCTAACGCATTTCCCGCCAAAAATGTGTTCCAAAACAACCACGTCATTTCCGTATATTGCGGGCGCGTGCGGGCGCATTAGAAACACGGGGCTTGTGTGTCAGCGGGCGCATTAACTAGTAATGGGTTATACAAAGATAAATTTCTTTTCTCTTTCTGATCATGCCCCCCCCCCCCCCCTCCCCCAATCAAAAGGCTAAACAAACTGACATAAACAAACATTACAGTGTGTCACCGCAATTAAATCCATCCTTTCTAAACTGACCATTATGAAAACATATGTATTAGTAAGATTAACCGATAGTAATTACATGTATTTGCCATGCACTGTTGTATACTGCGCGCGACACAGTACGAAACTCCATACCCTGGAAAATCTGTGACAAATATCCAATGATCTCAGACAGTAGATAAATGAACAGATCCATTTTCTGAATTATTCCATAATGATGGCAAAAAGTTCTTCATTTAATCAGCAACAAATCCCAAACTTTTATTTCTACAAAAAAAAACAACATGTCTAACAGAGTAAAAAATCCAAACTTGTCCTGTTCTTTCTATTTTCTTCGATTTAAGAATATTTATTTCTGATATTTGTTATTGTTTTCTTACTGATGTTTGGACTTATTTGCCAGCTGATTGTCTCTGCATTGAAATTTAAGAAATTATCTAGAAAATAATGATCATGATGATGATGTTAAATAGAAAAAAGGGTGTGAGAGATTTTCTAACCATTCTCTAAACGAGATTAGCGGGTGGTTGTACTATGCAATCATCGCACTGACTTCATCTACAGTTTGAATATTCTTCACCTTCAAACACTGAGTGTCCCAGATACAGCTTGCTGATGGCTTTCAAGTCTAAATATGTGACAGTGATTTGTGTATCAGATATAGTCCTTCATTTGAGATACTCTTTTTTTTTTTTTAACAAACAGGAATGGGAGCTAAACCTGGGCTGATTTAAAGGACTGTCCTGAAAATCTCCAGTTGCTTTCATCAGCAGACCTCCGAGACCGGCCTGCTTCAGAGTAACTCATTCTGGAACTGCCCATTCGCTTAGGCCCATTGTATTCATAAGGTACAAATATATTATAGGTTACAGATTTTCCTGGTACAAAATGCTCCATCCCTTGCTCAGATGCCATCATCTACTATTTCTATTTCTTTCTACCTTTCATTCAAGCATAGCTGAGACTCAGAGGAGACTATGAGAAGAGAACTCTGAAACTCCTTGCTAGACACAGTCAATCAACCAAGAGCCACCTAACTAAAATTCCATCCATTCATTTTTGCAACAGCACAAGATCTAAATGCCTATGCAAGCTGCCAATATGGCTCCACAGATCCAAGAACAATGTGAAAAGCTCACACAACTGTAGGTGCACAGCACAGTTTATTATTGATGTTTTCTGTCTATGAGTCTTTCACTTCCTTGCTGACATACATGACATCTTTGCAACATCTGGTTCTCCAATCTTGTCATTCTTGTTTTGTGACAAAGAAATTCACATACCCTGTTGGAGAAATAAACCCATACTAAACCTAAGTAAATAATACAAAAAGTATATAAGTAAATGAAATTCAAATGCACCAAAAAAAAAAAAAAAGCCAAACATCCAGGAACAATGTTCTCAGTCCTTCACTATTTGATATTCCCCCTACCAAAAAACTGATCCATATTTACATGTTATTCTCAATGTAATCAAAAGCAGACTTTCTATTTGGATGTGACTAAAAGATATAAAAATTCAAATAATATTGTCTAAAGTGCTTGAATTTCTCTGTAAATTTGAAAATAAAACTGTTGTTTTACACAAAAGCTCAGTTACATAATGCTCTCATGAAGAGAATACATGTCACTTACCATGCAATTTAATAATAACAATGAATCAATTATTATGTTTACAAGATTATCTGTTCTGTGACAAAGAACCCAATATTAAATGAAGCCTACCTCCAGACACAAAGTACACAAAAGGTGAAAGGCGCAAAGGAAACCATAACCGTAACACTAGGTAGTAATCTGAGTCTGTAAGTCAAGCATGTGTCATTTACTGTCACTTATCATCACACAATGACTACCTACCTATCCCCATTATCCATTTAGTGAAGGTCATTAATGTATACAGATCAGGGATGGCAAATTCTGAGTTATACTGCAAATTAATCCCATTTCTAATACATTTCTAATATGAGCAAAAACTCAAGACTTGATACAATGCTCTTTAATTTATGAATGTTGTCTGTAACATATGTCATAAAGAATTCATTTATTTAGCTGCAATATATTTTACAGTACTTGTTTTACATTTATCATGATTAACCATGTTAATTCAAGAATCAATTGGCTAGCTTTGGATCACTCATTATTCAGAGTGTTGCTGCGCAATGACCAAAAAGTATTTGGAAAAAGAAAGTCTTAAACAACGGAAAAACAGGATTTAAAAAATCACCTAATGTCTCCAGTGTCACCATCACCCATGCCCCAAACTTTTAGAGCAGCCCAACAGAGTGAATAAGCTAACATGTGAAAGCAAAGGGCAAAGTCATGAGACATACTCAGGTATGATTAACCAAACACCTCAGCATAACTGACGATCGAACACCCATTTTGTCCAAATCTATGATCATCTGGAGTTGTGCTGAGCCATCATTCCACAACTTCCACTCACACAATAATGACTGCATTACATACCATATTTAAGTTAGAACACCTACTTATAATATTCTTTAAATAATTTCTCATTTCAAATGCTACAGCAAGAATGTACAGATGACCCCATGCCTAGCAAGCTCCTATCTCCACATAATGAATCAGTCTGATCTATGTCATCATGGACAATCAATGAAAACAAACTCCACCTCACAAATGTCTCTCATAGTGTCTCCTCATGCAAACCCGGGAAGAAGTAAAAGTCTTTCCTCAAGGTAGATATCCTGTCTCCAATCTGCTTGATCTGTTTATCCCTTGTCTCAGCTTTACTCACCAGATTATTGACCTATTGGAAATCAGTTTACGTGACAAATCATAATTAATTAATTTAGAGAAGCTGTAAAGGCAGAGAGATTTTGGGCTATCTTTGCTCTCGTTTTGATTGTTTCTTTGTAAGATGATATTGATACAATTTTCTGAACTTTTCTTGCAGGCATTTCTTTGGCTTCAAATGACTCAGAAGAGCAAACCTAACGACCCCAGCAGACATCATCCTGAGGGATTACATGACCAAACAGTGAATTCATACATGTATATGTAACCGAGTCTCTTCCTTCAACACGTGAGGTGAAAAACCCTGCTTCATAAATCTGAGTCTAATAATCCAGTTATTGGTTAATTTCTAGCTATCCTGACTGAGATACAAACAATGTCAGCTCTGTCTAGATGTTTTGGTGTATTTCTGATTGCCATGAAATTCCAGAGTAATTGATATAATTTTTATGACACTGGTGGGAATTAAGTAACAGCAAAGTAGACAAATAAAATTAAATAATGAGACATGAATGACTTTATAGTCTGGTGTGAAAAAAGTCAATATGACTTTTAGATAATAATAAAATGATGAAAACACCATTGCAGGATAAATGTAGCATCAACACTCATAGAATACACGTGTTAGGTATAAAATAAGTCTTTCATAGTACACCACAGTGAATTTTCCCTCCTGCCTACATTTCATTAAGATGATGACTTTGCCCAGAAGATTAGCTAACCAGAAGATAGCTTAAAAAATTTCATTCCTCAGAACCAACATTGGAATGGATTTGCTCTGAGGCTCACTTCCTTTGTTTAACTTTGACAATTGTCAGCTGATAAACGTAGTCAGCTGATATTTGTTGACAGTCCAGGACACATTGCACTACGGATAGTTCACACAACAGGGGTTGTTATTGCAAAAGCTTATTAGTGAAACAACAATGAGAAACAGGCAAGCCTTAAGCTGAAGCAACTTTGTACACATTCTGAGAGAAAAGATTCCTTATCTTGTGCAATGTTTTCCCCTCCAATGTCAGCTACTGTGTGGTCTAAACTCATGGCAAGGAGGAGATTCAGAACAAATCCATTCCTATCTTCAAGCCAAACACATCATTGAGATACAACTACAGATTACCATTGTCATAAGTCTATTCAGCTCATGTTTGTGGGCATATCTGCCCAAAATATACACCACTGCCTGCACAAACCAACTGCCATGCACTGTGTTGCGCCAGGATACATAGTCTGGAGATAGAAAGTTGATGAAAACATCTCTTACTCTTTATCCCTCTGACCAACAAAACTCTATCACTCAATGAGTCAACATGTTCGTATTTAAAAAAAAAAAAGCCATTTGTTATGAGGGGAATAGCAAGAACAAAAAGAATTTGTCTCAATATTAGAAGTTCAATTCTCATCAGATGTTCACCGCCATGTGCCAATACCATACTGTCATTAAAAAAAATATTGCATTTTATTCCTAGTGTATGTATTCCAAGATGGGAACAACTTAGGCACTCCAAGAGCATAGAAACCTTTAACTCCACCCCCAACATGATAAAATGACAGCCACACTAATGAATCAGATTTATTGTCTGCTGGACAAACAAAAACAAAAACTAAGAGATTTATGTCCTGTTGCTAAGTAATGTGACTTGCTCTTTGAGAATTTTCCAGACTCAGTTCTCTTCTAATCAGCTGGAGATTGGACTGTTTACCATTTTCCAATAAAAAAAACAACTTTACCTGCAGTGGTTGCCATGGCAATGTATACATCTGCATGTGTTGGCGTCTTTTCCCCAAACGCATCTGTCTGATCTTCTGTCAAATTTTTCAGAGTTTGTTTGACGTCCTGCACTATTTCTTCATTCTGAAGTTTTGTTGATGGTGAAAAACTGGCCTCTGCCAGAGAGGCTGGTACATCAGTGACACTTGTGGATTTGGTGCCCCCATCATGGACTTCCTGCCCCACATCTCTCTCATCTGTCATACAGATATAGAACAGAAGTTTAGTATATCACAAAGTGTAGGTATCTATGTAGGCAGTGATTGCTTGTAGAAATATTACATAGTGTTGGTAATCCTTCCCCATAACATATCCATCCTTCGAATCTGAATGGGAGTTAGTTGTGACATTGTAAGTGGTAATCAGATGGTGAATGCGGACAAGACGCACACAAGAACGTAGCAATAAGACAGGAATTCCAGACATCGAAATGATGCACAATTTATTGCAGGTATTTGGTAACAATACAAACTTCAGGGCAGCTGCCTAACTCTGATGCATACGGCACTCACCACATTGCACTTTCTCTCTTTCCTCTCCGGCTGAGCCCTTATATAGACATCAGGGTGTCTTGAACTCTCTCGAACCTGCCAGTCCTCACTGTCTCAAACTCTCTCGAACCTACCAGTCCTCACTAGCACTATTGCCACACATAAAACCGTGACGTAGTGCGCACACGTGATGTACTTCACACACACAAGATCTGACTAAAGACCATCCTGTACAAAATGCTTACAGAGTATCGCAGACACATTCGGTAACCCAGTATTTCCACTGGTCAGCATATGTACGCTCACAACACGCACTTGCATGTACCCAACATGTATAATCATGATTCGTTACACCCAGTTTGCCAAAACATTAAACCTACATGCCATTCTATGTGCTTTTTGCCAGTGATGAACTTTATGAATCTCTTATTATAATCAACTTGCAGATCTAGTGAACATTGTTATAGTATTTTTTTTTAATCCATAAGATAAAGACAATATATGTTCACAGATTGCAATCAATCTGTTACACCAGAGTTCCTTATTGTTCTATTGTAAGTGAGTTGCACTGTAGTTAGTGAGCATCTTCTAAAACATGTATCAGGCATGTACCTCAGTGACTTTTGTTCTGAAAGTTATTTATGTACTGCATCAAACTGACGAGGCAATTCAGATGAAGGAAGATCTAATCCCTTGGAGGACCAAATTAAATAGGTAAACTCCATAACTTGCAGAAGATAAATCTGTACAGCATCCATCTGAATTCTTCCGTCTGATTCTTATCTTTGTCAATATCATTATCAGCTAACAATCTTAAAAATGAATGCACCTACAGAAATTATGAAAAGCTCAAGGAAGAAACAGCAAAAAGATGCAAAAGCAGTGCATACAGCATGCCCATAATAAAAGTATCTCTTCAGCTAAGATCATCGGTGACTCAATTTCAACTTCTTGTGGGACCTCTTGTGTCATCATGTACAACTAGTGAACAAAGAGAGCATCTAAATCAGAACATTGCCAAGCTTTCATTGTAAAGTCATGAAGTATTTGTGTATGTCTACCTAGCAATCAGATTGTATCAAAATTGGATGGGGATATCAGGGAGGAGGCAAATGAGAGTGGAACAGGTGGGTGAGGAAAGTGAGGAAAGCAGGCGGCTGTACCTCCTTGACAAGCTTGGATGAAAAACAGCTTGGGTTTTCCTCTCAGGCTGGGCACACGACAAAATAAAGTTCGAATCTCCCCAATCGGTATGGTGTTATGCAGTTGCCCTTTTTCATCTTTTTCTCCATCAGTTCCGAACACCACACCAGCATGACCATGAGAGAAAATGAACATCACAAAGCAATCTGCCTTGGAGTGATCTCTATTGCATTCTTCCACCATAAGTTCCCACATTTGCTGATCAGTGAAGAAAAGAATAAAAATATTTTGATGGAACAGATTTTCAAAAACACAGGACACAACCATGGCTGCTGGCTCTTAAGTTTAAATTGCCAGCACTGACTTTTTTAATTCTGACAGACTGTCCTAGATTTGAAGAGGGTCATTTCACTAAACTGAAGATCAACAGTGGTCTCCGCCTAAGAATCTGGTCGCCGGGAGACAAAAAAGTGGGCTCTTAGGCAGATGGGGTCTTAGGGTGGTTTGAAAAGTTACACAACCCGTCTGTTCACACACTGTTTCCCTACCACGCTTAGTTGATCGTTACTGTTAGTCAAAGATTCATCTATACGAATAAGTACAGTCTTCTTCCTGTGTGTGCGTTGTAGTTAGATCTAACAATCCCTGATCTTTCCTAGTGTATAATTGCATCAATAATCAATAATGCTCAGCATTTAAACATCGAGTGAGTTTCACATAACGGTATTATTAATGAATGAAAACATGATATTGCTATAATATGATTTCCTATGGATAATCACACGGGCCTTGAGTGACTAAAGTGTTTACAGACTGACAGAAGTAGCAAAACAACTGACCAGTCAGGAGGCTAGACTTACACCTCCTTATCCACAGAGCCAATTACAAGTGCTGTCCCATGTGTTGTCAAAACAAAAAATTGCTTATGGAATAGGCCACAATGAGGCCTGATTATGCAGTCATACATCAACCATCACTTCCACTCCTTTGTCTACCTGTTGCCTTCACCCCCGTCCCCATTTTACTGCATATCTAGCACTGGGCGTTTCTCTTATGTGGACAGAATGATGTGAAATTACTTCATAAGTAGTCGCGTGTCTTGGCCCGACACTGGGATCTCAGGCAGATTTTTTATTTGGGAGCGGATTCTTAGAGAGGTAAATTATAAAGGAAAAACTCCTTTCGCAGCAGAGATGGGTTCTTAGGCAGCGGGTTCTTAGGCGGAGATCACTGTACTTTCACAGCTGTGCATCTTATGCTCTGTTTCAATCTCTATGTACCATTTTCTGAATAAATCTCGCTTTCCTGTTAATTTCAGTAGCCTGCCAGCTACAGTGCGAGCCTGAAGGTTTAAGAACTGTTGAGAATATGTGAGTTGTGATTACATCTGGATATCCTAGTCCGTTATTAGAGCAATACTACATCCACTTTCTCTGTCACAAAATTTCCTTCCTTTCACACTTGCTTACTGCCTAACTCACTTTTGGCCATTGCGAGAAAAATGAAAACAAAGCACCTCTATTTTCATCATATATCTTAACACATTCTATTTCAACTGATGTAAGCTTCTATTGAAAATTCAATGTTGAAAACTGTGCTTCAAGAGTAATGCAGTTAAAGATTCAAATTATTCAGCTATGCAGCTCTAATTTACCCCCCCGCCTCCAAAAAAAAATGACTTATGAGCATAATAATATGCCTCTTTTCATTTAAATCTGCTTGGCCTTACCCAGAAGCCAAAACTGTTTCATTAGTAAAGTTCAAAGATTGTTGTTCACATGCCAAACAACAATGTGACTCCGCATTTAAATCTGAATTATTTACGGATTGTTCTTACTTATTCTGCTCTTCTCATATAACATACAAACGTTTGTCTTGCACCCAGGGCAAATGAGTCGGAAGTCGTGCCGGGTGATTTCGAGCTACGGCCGTTTCTAACTATTTTCTGCCTCAGGTACCAAATTTATTTATTTATTTTTTTCACAAAATGAAAATTTAACCTTTTTTATGCTGAAAAAAAAAATTAAAATGTTGGTATAAATTTTGGTATCTGAGTCAGAAATTAGGTAAAAATGGACTTAACGCGAGATCGCCTGGGGCGACTTCCAACTCATTCGTCCCGGGCACAAGACATTTAGTCTCCATGATGTCTACATATACAGTAGCAGCCATTGATAACATGACAACTTACAACATTAGAAAATTGTTTATGGCTTCTCATTACAATATGCTAAAACAAGAAAAAATTCATATAGGATATTTATCTAGTACACTTTTATTTCTATTCCAAAAGGAATCAGATGTAAAAGCGAAATAACACTGGTCCCAGCAATCCTGCTATACTGAATTGACCACAGCCTCTACATACAATTCACACACAAATTTCACTCTTCCTCTCTCTGCTGCAGCCAGGAAATATTTGATCTGCTCTTTCCCTACTATTAAGCATCTGCACCGACGTCACAAATCTTAGACAGAGGAACAAACACACATGGCTCAATTCCTTTATCATTAATACACGGAATATTTATACGAAAAAAAATAGATTGTGTCAATATATTATTACAATCAAGACAAAATTTCAAAGTAAAGCCTATAGAAAAGTTTACTCACATCTCTTGTCCTATTGGTGTAGACTGTCACATCAAAACCTAACCTACGAAACAGTTTTTCAACACCTTTGCGGTCATTAAGAGTACCATCTCGATTTTGTAACTTTGTGAATATTTCATTGTTGAAAACTAGGCAGCTTCCTCTTTTCTGATGTTTCATTTGATATAATGAGTCCTGTGTAAAAAGAAATATAAGCCAAAATGAAATGAACAAACTAAATCAATCAGAACGAGAGCTCTGTCGATATTACTAAATGTCTTTCAACCATACACTTTCAGTTTGAGCCGAGAAACATAACAGAATGTGGAATTTGACAGGTCAAGAGTGTGCCCTGCTACAAATATATGTAATAGTGAAATGTAAGTAGTTCAATGTGCTAATGTGTATGTAAGCATATTATTTATTTATGACTATTTTGAATGCCAGCATTCCTCCGTTTGTGCAGACACATGTTCTACACTATGTGTGTGGCTGTAAGACACCTTGATACTGATGAAATGCTTTTAACTCTAAGGAGTGACAGGCTATATAAATACTCTTAATTATTATTATTTTTTATGTTCTCCTACATAAATATCCTGAATCATAAGGCATTGACTGTCAACCGGAAACTAAGTAAATACATTAACAGCAACTACTAACAAATTTGAAGGATTAATAACATGAAAATTAAATAAATTGAGGGAACCTGCCATATTTTAAGGCAGCTTATTACAATCATATTATAATTATCACAGTTATTATTATTATTAATTTTATTATTACCCAGCAAAGTGACTCACCTTCCCCTGTGGGGTCAAGGAATCCTCGAACAGCTTTCGCATCCTGGAATGCTTTGCCTCCACTACTCGTAAATTTCCAGTCAATTGTATGGAGTCCCAATCAGGCCATGCTAACATTCAATGACAAAGCTAATGAGTATAATCAGAATACAATGTATATCTACATAACATTAACACAATGTCATCCCACTGGGGCTCTAACATAACTCACAGCTGTATTGAGATTAGTATTACCTTGAACATTTAAATGCTCACTTAAATATGTAATCACCCATGTAGATAAGAGAATACTAGATCCAACTTTCACAGTGGATTTGTTAGACCTGAGAAAGAATTACTTAGAAATCTACAGAACTCAAAGTGGTCTCAATTGATCCCTGTATGTCCTTTCATGCAGATTTATATGTGCATGCTCATGCAAGTACACATGTACACTTTCCACCGTGTTAGGCACAATATAGCCGTTATCGTGCTGATGTGCCGTTAAACCCCAACATAACTCAACTCAACTTAACACATGTACACACATTCCGACACAACTGGAAAAGTGAACTGTGTTGACACTAGATTGACTGCCTTTCTGCTGTGATAAAATAGAGATAATAAGGCTGGGCACCTAAATACATGAATCTTAGCACAAGATAATATGACTGAAGCATTTCATTGTAAGACATTACTGACTGCAAATGTCATCCACTGCTCACTCTAAGATAATGTGCACTTAAATAAACATTGCCATGCTTGCTGAAAATTACTTCAGTTACTTTTTTTTTTTTTTTTGGCAAACTGAGTTTTGGCCATAGCTTGAATCTTTCATTGCATTGCTCCTAAAGCATTGATGTCCAATGCTGAATTTCATTAATGCTCGCACCATTGAAATATATGTGAGTGATGTTATCTGATGAAATGAAATTTTTTTCCCGATTTTTCTCAAAATGGCCAAATATAACTTTGGCAATTATCTTATGAGTGTGGTGATATACAGTCCTCCCAGAAAAAGCAACAAAAAATAATTAATTCTGTCCTTCCATAACTTCATGATCACTGTTTCTACTCATGCTTTTGTTTTGGCTCAGATGAAAACAAGAACTACATGATAAGCTGACATATATGACCACATCTCAACTGCTAATTAAAAGAACTTACTGTCATCCAGTAATTGTAAAAATGTTTGTAAAATGCCATATCCTCTGCATCTTTCATTATTTCTGATCTTTAATGAGAAGTCAGACTTTTTATTAACAATTATTTGTTAAAATAAGTCAAAAGTTCTTCATCATACTTCACATTCATAAACTTACTGTCGGGGAGTGGTTCATCAGGAGAATCGTATGCTGCTTCAGTTTGCTGAGGAGTTGACTGTTCAAGTGCAGAAAAATCTGGTGGTGATCCATGTGGTCTTGAGTCAGGCCTCAAAATATCAGCAGCGTCATAGAGCTGTTCTTTCAATACTGCCCTGTACAGAGCTTCATATGCATAGGGCCCACGGGAGACAATGAGGTCCAGCAACTTCATGGCCTTTTTCCTGCCAGGAGCTTGTACCTGTAGCAAATGTTAAGAAAACTCATTCTCATGGTTCATTCAGGTGGAGGAATTCACTCTGATTCAATAGGTAAAATCATTGTTAATTTGAACTCAAAATAGTCTTTACACTGCATCACATACTTTTCTGCTTGATTATTATTGTCATGTTTGATTACCTCAAATAAATGCATTAACTGAAGACCTTTTCTCATCATCATGCTGTCTTCTATTTCTATTCTGATAATATTTTTCATCCTTCTATTGCAGACGTTTGATCTTGATCACTGCTAAAAGATCAGGAAGGGCAACCACAGCTTACTTGCACTTAGACATCAATCAAAACTGCAAGCAGCACAACAAGGTAAAAAAATGCTGCTTAAAGTTATGTATTTGCAATGCACAATGTTGACTACGAAAATTAATAATACTTCACTTGGTTACTAATTTAAAGCACAATGTTATGACATCCTGCAATGTATTCAAATCATGAGTGTATAACTTTTGTTTCTATTCATTTTTTTTTCTTTGTTCACTCATAACTCATTGATATCAAACCAATCTCTAAATTCTGACTGCCTGAACTCAGAGCAACTGTTTTAGGTACAGTTCAAGACACAGTACTAAATAACAGGCTACATGTCTTGGTTTAACTGTTAAGTAAGTTCTCCATTTCTATACTGTCTTGTTTATTCCTTTTATATACTTACATTAATTTCGTATTCTGATAATATTGGATAAATAATGAGCAACTTGGCGTCAATTTATACAGCAAGGATTGAAACTAAATAACTGAACATTTGCATGAGTTCCTTTCAAAGGAAGCCCTTCTCCCCACCATCCTTTTCTTGCTCCCCTTCCCAATCCTGGATCCTTTGCCATTCTTCCCATTCAGAATAACGCAATACCATATGGTGGTTAACCTCATATTAACTCAATGATGGCAGTTATCACACTTGCGATCAAGAGTACTCCAATGTATTACTGCCACCCTTGTGATTCTAACTCCACAATTTTTTGGGGCGGACAGAGGGATCACAATAGTTAGGACAACAGTATAAGCAATTTATTCTACAGTTACTGAGCCATATTTTCAGGTGGCTAAGTTATTTCCTTCTGCCAAGTACAAGAGGTATAATCCAAATATCACAAAGAAGGAGAAAATCAATTTTTCTCTTGTCATTTGACTAGGCGAAGGAAAATTTGATGAAAAACTTATCAGGGTGAGAAGAAATTATTTACATCACACTGGAGTTGCTCAGAATTTTGGGCTTCTCATGTTTCAAAAATGTTTTTTCCCTTTTTTACAATACTTCCTTATACCTTTTGTATTTAGCAAAGAGAGATTGATGGTCAAAATGGCTTATTCCCCTTCAGAAGACCCAAGTTTCTGTTCACTATGACACCCAACTAATTCTCAATTAATTTTTTTACACTTAAGACACAGCGACATGCCTTTGGTGTTTGTAAATAATATGAATTCCATTGTGTGTTGACCAGTGTTTCAAAAAATAACATATAAGGTTACAAAAACTGCACCTAGCTTCTAATTATTTAGAGGGAATCTTGACTTATATTTCACTTTCACACAGTTTCTACACGCTTTTTTTGCTGAACAGGATACCCATACAAGGGACAGGACGACACAGATATTTTGTTCTAGATGTACATTTTATGCCAACTTGAAAAAATCATTTTAAAAAAGTTTTGAAAGTAATTGTGCTTTGTCTATTTCATGGTGCATATCAATATCTCATAAGTTTATTTGAAAGAATCATTGCTCTACTGTTAATTTTTAAGTCACAATGATTTTTTTTCAAAAACTCACTGAAAAGTGCAGCCACCAGAGAGGTGACAGGTCAAAAACGTGCAGCAAATTAATACAAGATGCCAGATGATAAACATTTGTTTGTTTTTGGACATTTCAGTGGACTGAACAGATTGTCTCTTTTTGGCCTTGGCTTTGGACTGCTTCCTTCAGTGTGACAGATACTGAACTTACCATTTTAACCTCGCAGACTGGCAATCATAGAAACTTGCTTTCACTTTCAGCAACAGAGTGGCCTTCCTGTGACATATATCCACTGAAAATTAGCATCACCATGGGAATTCCTGGAAGGTCATTGTTCCTGCTAGCCATAGCTGTAAGTCAGTATTGCTTTTATATAATGTGCAGCTTACACACATAACATATGTCACAGTTAGAACACTTGCAACCTTGCAATCCTCAGAGTTGGATATGTCTGTTTCAATATTCTAGTCCTTTTTCATCAAAAAGAACTATGAGATGGGAATATGAAGTAATGAATCATCACACATGGAACAGTGGGTAACTGGACAGCCATGCAACGTGAAACTTAAAATGTCAAAAATTTACTTTACCTCAGTTATGTTTCCCTTCATACTTGTGGAAATCATTCTCATGGCAAGTAAGTGGCCACACACTTCATCGACATTTGAACTGATTGACTGCATCAGCTCCATATAGTTTTTTCGTATGTATTCTTTATCTCTGGCTTGCATACTTTAATTCACTTCAAAACCTGGAATGTTCAAAGAAAAAAGAGAAACAAAGCATAATCGTATGCAATTCATCAACTTTGAGGCATTACACATGATTTGATTGTTTTTAAATTCATTTCCCAAGTGACAGAAAAAAAAAATCCTAATAATACATTAGCGTATATATATATATATATATATATATACGCTAATGTATTATCATTATTATATAATGGATTCCTGAATCTCTCATAGTGAGAATAATGGCTCTGCTAATATTTTACAGTCTACGCTTTTAGCATTAAATACTGAATGTGCTGTTATTATTTTCATTTTGTCTACTTTGGGAAATAATGAAATAGTGAGTGTAAATAAAGTTTGTAATACCTAATTCCGCATATGTTTTTCTCACACTCATATTTGACCACCACTAAGAGGAACAGATAGTTTGTAATAAGATACATGTGGAAATATTTCCATCCTCATATCATGCATACAGATCACGATATCATGTATACGTAAAGACTTAAAAACAATCCAAATGGAACACTGAGACTGAAGAAGAGATACATGACATTGATTTCAGTTGTTTCATGTCTTAAATTATAAAATAATTTGTAATTGTGTATTATACTATAGAAACATCAATTTTATAACAAAGTGAACTGCAAAAGTTCACAGAAACCTTTACTAAGCCATAAATTTTCTCTATATTCCAGAAACTGCATTTGACTGACCTCTTCAGGGGGAAGATCAGCCTGTTTTCAGCTGACAATCAAATCTAGACCTCTGAGACTTAAGTGACACTATGACCAACTCCACATCTAAAACACAAAGAAAAAAAACTGACAGCTACAACATATCACTTACAAACTGTAATCCTGCACATAAATGACAAATCTACCATCCCATACATTTTTTATTTCTATACTAACATGTTTTGGAAAACATTTTATTTTCATATATAATTTACTGTTTGAACCGAATCTGATGGCAGAATAAAAAAACAACAGCAACAAAAACCTGTAATAGATTTGGTTTGACATATTATAGGGGTGTCTGAGAAAAAATGCCCAAAGTTGAACAAAAAATGATTTTAAGCTTAACTGGAGGTTCAAATCGCAAAGCTCACTGCAAATTTATTTAGATCTATATCAAAAATGTAATTCTATCTGAATTTAAAATGCTAACTATTTTCAGATTAGATTTTGTTTCACAAGAACTGGTTCATTTCACACAATTTGCTCTTACTTAATGTGACAATGATTTCCATCATATCAATTGACTTTTCAAGCTGTTCCTCTCTAGATGCTATTTTTCCTACTGTCCCACAAAAAGTTATAAAATCTTCTATGGAACTATTCCTGAGAAAAACAAAAAGAGTATATATTTACAACTTTAACACAGTGGTCTCTGCCTAAGAACACGGTCTGCCAAAGAGCCTGCCTCTGCAGAGAAACGGAATTTTTTCTCTATAATTTACACCTCTAAGAACCCGCTCCCAAATAAAAAATCTGCCAAAGAGCCCGGTGTCCGGCCAAGATACGCGAGTACTTATGGTGTAATTCCATATCATATTGTCCTCTCGAGAGAAACACAGTGCTAGATGTGCAGTAAAATAGGAATGGGAGTGGAGTTTACAGGCAGACATAGGAGAGGAAGTGATGGTTGATGCATGACTGCATAATCAGGCCACATTGTGGACTAACCCATAAGCATTTTCTTTGTTTGACAACAGATGGGGCAGCATCTGTGGTTGGCTCTGTGGATAAGGAGAAGTAAGTTTAGTCTCCTGACTGGTCAGTTGTTTTGCTATTTCGGTCTGTCTGGCTAATTGTAAACACTTGAGTCACTCGTGTGATTATCCGTACTCGTAGGTTAACATAGCAATATCATGTTTTCATTCAACAACGATACTGTTGTGTGAAAACTCACTCGACGTTCCAACACTGGGCATTATTGATGTAATTATACACTAAGAAAGATCATGAATTGTTACATCTAATTACAACACACACAGGGGAGAATGCGGTACTTATTCGCATAGTAAAATCTTTAACTAACAGTAATGATCAATTAATCACAGTAGTGAAGACAATCTATGGTCAGACAGGTTGTGTAACTTTTCAATCTGCCTAAGAACCCATCCGCCTAAGAGCCCGCTTTTTTGTCTCCTGGCGACTGCGTTCTGAAGGCAGAGACTCTTGTATGTCCTTAAAGGGACCATATGTTTATAATAATGTTTCAAAATTTCTGGCTTTTGGACTTTTTCTCAGGCCTACATAACACTAATAGCATTAAACTTTCTATTTCTTAGGTGCTGGAGCTGTTCCTTTAGTCCTACATTTTGTGGATTCTGGATCTCAAATCTGATGCGTATATCCCTTCATCCCAGCATTGGTTTGTCACATTGTAATTCAGCTCAGTGTGAAAAAAAAATTAGCCTTCTGAATTTCCTAGATCCAGTGCTATTAATTAGTTTTGATGCTGGTAAGAAAACAGACTGACATCATGTGTGCTCAACTATACACTGTTGCCATGTGACCAAATCTTGTAACTGCTATTATTGACAAAAAGGGTAAGTTCTTTTAAAACATATTTCAGAGAAAACAATAGTTATTACATTGTGATAGAATTAATCAATAAATCTGAAGATTATTTTTAATTATTTAGTACTTATTCAGCGATTACATATTATATAAAAGAAAGCATAAAAGAAACATACAAATTTCAAAACCTGCTTAACAATGGCAGTTTCATATCAGCAGGAAGAAGAAATTAAGTCTATCTAGTACACTTGACATGATGAAGTTTAGCATGGTAGAGAGAATAAAGTTTATTCTTGTAACATAATGAGTAATGAGAGCTATCAGATTATTTTGCAAATATGACAGAAATGAAGTATAAAATAGTACCTTTGATGGGTGGGACAGGGAACTGAAGAGAAAACCCCAGGGTTTTCAACTATGAATACAGTAGAACTCGCACATTACAAAATCGGATGTTGCGAAATTTCGGTAACAAAGAAAAGATTATCCAGTCCCGTTTATTTCTTTATTCTTTCTTCTAATAAAATCTCAGAATTAGCAAAATGCCAATCCTCTTGCTCTTGTTTATAAAATAATTTTCCCAGAAGTGACGAGCAAAACCACGAGGTGGCATACTGAAGATGGCTAAACAGCGCGCGCGACCAGCTTTCTGTTTGTTCAACTACTCCTAACAATGCCCATTGGCTCTGATTACACACTGATGGTTTCAGGCGAGACAACATTTACTTGATACTTATGCAATAGGCTAGGCCAAGGTAAAACAACCTGGGGTGGCATGTGGAAGTAAAGCAGTTTGGGCAGAGTGTGTGAGTGTGTGTGTGTATGGGGGGGGGGGGGATGAGGTGTAATCTTTACCGTGTACAGGTATTGTAGATCTAGATCTAACACGCGCAGACAATGGTCTAGGAGTGGCCATCAATCAAACCGCATTTATTGCTTGGCCTATACATTGCAGCACATTACTCTAGCTTTCAGCATAGAGTAAAACATATTGTTCAGTAGCCTACCAGTTTCAATATTTCTTTGTTAAAAAAAAAATTGTTATTGTTAGACATTCTTCTGTGCAAAATGCATGCACAGGCTTTGTAAGAGGACATTTATCTGGGGAAATAATTAAAAGTAACGATGAGTCAATGTATGGGTTGCCTCCCTTCTTTTATGGTCTCTGTTGGATATAAAGAAATTCTGATATTAAGAAATAAAGATCCTGGTCCCTTCGGTTTCTTAATATAATCTGAGTTTCACAGTATTTACATTTAGCATTGGGCAACTGACTAAACTAGCTCACCAATCTTCTTCAGCTCATGCCAGCGAACTGTAGGCCATAGTAGCATTTTACCACTGTAAGAAAGATAAAATTGTTCTAGACAACAATTAGCATTCTTTTGATACTCACTGACACATTGTCAAAGCATCATTTACATTCTGTATAACATGCAACAGATGTAAATAAAAGATAGATCTAACAAATCAACAGTCTCATGAAGAGAGCAGGCAAGTTAACATCATAAAGATCTAACATCTTTTTATTAATGCATTCCATGTGTGCTCTTAAAAATCAAAGATGTTTACAACTCACAAGATTAAATTAGTGGTTTATGTGAACCACTGATTTGTTGATATGCACAAGACTGTTGATATGGTGTACACTTTCTTTAGATCTTTGTGCATTTTTATTTAACTCTTGATATGGTGTACACTTCACTTTCTTTAGATCTTTGTGCATTTTTATTTAACTCTTAAAACTTGTCTCTTTCTCAGAGATACGAACATGATTAGAATTTAGCTCTAAATCTAGATCAGACCTTAAGCCACCATACATGCTCAGTTTTTCCTCCATTCTAACTGTGCAGTCTGGGTTTGCACCATTCATACGGTGCATGTAGCTGGAAATTAGGCCAACTTTATCGTTGCAAAATCCCGAACTGAGCAAATCAGGCAATGCCTGATATTTTTTGCGCAGTTCTGCATGCCAAAGTTGAGCACGACCGGATGTTGTCGGCTTCCTTTGAAGTTTGCTTCAGGCGGTGAGTAAACATAGTTAATTTATTATGTAAATCATAGCTCAAATCCAAAAAATAATTACAGATTTGGAATCAGCATTTCGAAATTAGGGCAGGCTCAGTGTGCTAGTCTCGATATGATGCTTTATAAAAAAAGATAGCAATTTATAAATATTTATCCCCACCCTCGATCTATATGTAGGTCCTATCGATAAGATTACTGTGTCGAATATTATTCTAGACAGTGCCTAGGGAGGAATGCAGGTTGAATACTTAAAAGTCTTTGTAGTTTCTGCTTGTAGCCAAGAAATGTAAGAGTAGCAGTAAGTCTCTCATGTGGACTTAACACTTTTTTTCATCACTGCATTCATTCTCTCTAAATGAAGTCCTATATGGTATTATACAATGCTCAACAAATAAAGGTAGGCCTAGGCATTATCAACTAGCTTCTTTTTTTTTTCTGCCTATTCCTTTGCTTAATTACACACTATGCAGCTAGACTCGAATAGACTAATATCTCGCAATGCCATTTGTCTAGACGGAGAAAACTGAGTCGCACAGCATGACAAACTGAACGTGAGGAGCGTTCAAATATTCAGTTGAATTGACTCCCGAACTGGTGTTGATACATTTGAAGGAAATTCGGAGTCAAATTAACTGAACGTATATAGCCCGCTTTAGTACTTGAATCCTTGATCACCACTGTTGACCTGGCAAACTCTAAGTAGTCTGTTCTACAAGGTAACTTCTACCTGGAGGTTGAGAGACGCAGATCTACTAGGCTAGATCTAGATCTATAAGATTGGAGGGTCAATGCGTCAAGTCGGGTCTTCGCGTCACCTATGTCCGCATCATGTCAGACTGTACCAATTTGCACCAAAATTGGCTTATTTCTTCTG
>JBCEWB010487332.1:0-19355 GCA_039654565.1 Peronia peronii | reverse complement strand
CCCCCCCCCCCCCCCCCCCCCCCCCCCCCCCCCCCCCCCCCCCCCCCCCCCCCCCCCCAACCACACCAAAGCAAGAACAAAGGTGAGGTTACTTTCCATACAGTTTGACTGAAAAGACTAGACATTTCTGTTACTGGTTACAAGTCGATGTCATCTACAATACAGTTACGTCTTCGACCGCCTGGAGATTCAGAACAAATGAATTTAGACGGCGAACCGAGTTACCTTCTTACAAATGTCCATTGAGAGTTTTAATTAACAGAATGAGTGAAACTTGTTAAACGAATCTTTTTCATTTACATTCGGAAGATCAAAAAGCCGTTGTATTTATTCAATGCTTCGAGAACTTTTAAAAAATAAGAAAAACCTCCTGATATTCTGTTATTGTTTTCTCTAGTATAATGTCTTCTCTAGCTCTTTCTTTCTTTACAACAGCTCGTTGATGAAGGGTGAGCAAAAAAATATTTGTGAACTGAATAGCTGATTAGAAAATTAAATTATGTCGGCTTTATAACTGTCAGGGTTTGTTTGTTTGCGCTTTTTTTTTTTACGTCCTTTTACTTTTTTACTCAATGATTATGACTTTCATCTGTAATGTTTCTGGTAGCTTTTTTTGGGGGGGGGGGGGAGCGAGGGGGGAAGGGGTGCTTAAGTGAATTTGAAAGCGCTCTCTATATTTTCAAAATAAAATTAGTGCTATAGCATTATACATAAAAGAACATAAAACGCTCTGGAGATGGGTGCACTGTAATTACATAATAAAAACTGTCATGGCATCTAATTATACAAACGATAATATGGACTGGGAACGAAAATTTAGTCGGTTTGACATTAAGGTACTTTCATACATCTTTCATACACTGGCAAAATAAAACTCGGGTCTACATTGTACTTTTGACATTTATTCTCACTAACAGCCACCGATATGGGTTTATGTTGTTGTTTTGTCTCTTCAAACTTCCCCGACACGACAGGAAATCGATGTCAGTTTCCAGTTCTAAAAAGCCCAGGTGTTTCTATTCTCATGTAACACACACAAAAAAATTATTAATTGTTGACGTTTATTCGGCCAAAACGCGTTTTTCTTACAGAACCGACATATATAACTACATTGTTTTTGTTTGCTTGTTTGTTCGCGACGGGTCAAGTTTAATAGGATGAATGATGGTCAGTTTGAGTTGTTATAGGCCTGGTTCCAGTATTTTTTTCAAAAAATAGCATAACGTCGTCCCTGCCCCATCTTCCCCATACAATGGCTAGGAAAGTTGCAATTTCGAGTACATGTCTTGTATTAGGTGCTTCATTTTCTGAGTCCAGAGCTCTCTTTCCTTCCTAGCTGGCGTGGAAGCTAATATTGCAATGGAGTGACAAGTAACAGTGAGATTTTAGGCAGAAACGGTTGGGCGAGCGTGTTTAAATACGATGGAAAGAAAATAATTATGTTGTTTCTGATTGTTTCAAGTTGGGAATGGTGAACACCTGCAGGCAAATGTGAAACTATATTGCATGCTGTGCTGTTTATCATTCTATCCCTTCCCTGGAATGAGTATTTTGGTGGAGAAGGTAACTGACAGATCGGGCTGTGAGATGGTCAAACATCTGTGTACTGTACAGGATGAATGCTGAACAATTCCAAGTTATCAAATCGTTTCCCAGTAGGAGCAGTAGAAGCAGAAGTTGATATAGAAGTAAAATGAGCTCACTATACTGTTTAGTCGTTATCCCGTTATAAGGATTATTTGAAGTAAATGGATCATTCTCTCCACTATCACTATCATTCAGATGACACATTCTTTGAGTGAATAAGGACGTGAGTGGGTAGGGACAGCATCTTGAAATAGGATGTTAGGAAAACTGAGCGGTGACGAACAGGTCTGGTTGTCACACGTCTTGCAGCTTGAGGTTCTGGGGAACCATCAGTGTCCTCTACACCATAAGAGGCTGGCACCTTGGGCATCTCTGCATTCTCTTGTTTAGCCTTGTGACGCTTGTGTTTTGAGTTTTAAAGCGCTTTTACAAAATGACGATGCTGATGAGGAAGGGGAGGCATTGAGCTACTTGCTGGGTTAGCAATGTAAGTCAAATAGCAGATGGTCATCTGATAAATTATGATGACGATGTTCCTTTTGCTGTGAAAAAGAGACAACAGAGCCCGAAACTTTGTATGCACACAACAAGTTGATATAACAAGTTGCAGGTCAATACCCCGATATTCAAACACATGAAAATGATAAGTACAAACATAACAGAAGAAGAAAAGAAAACTGACTGCTCAATGATCTCCCTGAAAAACGCCAAAGGATTCTTGGGAAGAGAGGTGTTGATATGAATATCGCAGGGCGGAGAGAGAAAGAGAGCAAGACAGAGAGAGAAAGAAGGAGAGAAAGAGACGCATGAAGTCATGAAGTTCAAATCTGGAACTTTCCTTCTTAACGCTGAGTTCTCGTCTTATCGTTATATTTTTTCAGCAATTTTTCATTGCTTATTTTTCAAAGTTTATAAATCTCAGTGCAAAAACAATTGACTCTTGGAACTGATATGTCCCCATTTAGAGGAAAGAGTCTGATCTTTGTTGGAACGCCAAAAGCATCGTGAATCAGGGAATTTCCCATCAATGCTTGGCTTCGGAGAAGGAAAATGTCATGAAATTTTGCCTCGTACATGTGCCAGTGCCGTCTTGTGTGAGCAACTCCAGATGAACGTCTGCGCTTGAAGTGGCAGAGAAAGTTCACAATGCTATGTAGACGAAATCAAGGAAACAGTTCTCGGTCTGAGGATTATGGTTCCAAATTTTAACAATTGCTACACTTATACATTCTATTCAAATTTGCTATACTTTAGCTGAAAGATTAAGTAATTAAAAACTATCGACACTTGATGCGATGCGGGTGAGTATAGACTTAAATGGAGATCCATGTCGGAAAACAATTTTCACAAAATTGAACAGTAAGCCTAAAGTAAAAGGACAATGAAAGGAAGATGAGACAAAATGATTACCATGAAAGCCTATCAATTAAAAGGCGTTCTGTCACATCACAAATCATATAGCAAAACGCCTTTTTTTAGGTAAAAAAAAAAAGGTGTTTTGTGAAATTAAAGGCGTTTTGTCATCTCACTTGGCCTCAGGCGAACACCTATATTCCCGAAAATAGGCGTTTTGTCAAATTAAAGGCGTTTTGTCATCTCACGCGACTACAGCCGAACACCTTTATTTCGAAAAAAAGGCGTTCTGTCGAATTAAAGGTGTTTTGTCTCGTTTCAGCAGATTAAAAGGCGTTTTGAAAAATTGTTTTCATTAAATAATTCAAAATTGGTTGTGCTTTCTCAAAACCTGATAAGTTCATAAGATGAGGAATGTTGATGAGAATCCAATAATGCAGTAAAAAATTTTGGCGCCACAATCGAAAAAGGCATTTTGTCAAATCACGTTAGTATTGTTAATAGTGTGATTGTGGTTTAATTACATTATTACTTCCCCTGGAGGAGTTGGAACTTATTTGGGCTCCATTCTTCAAGATTCTAGACAAAGTCAAGTTTGGAATGTCATACTTTCAGCAGATGCATGGCTTTTTCTTTAAACCTTTGTCAGCTTTATGAATAGGTGTCCCTTTCAACTGCAGCAATAAATGTGTTCTCTTATGGTGAGTCCACACTTGAGCATTGATTGTGACACACATTTATTTGCTCTGTACAAAGGGAACATGCTGAAATGCCAATGACGCAAGGAGTGAAAGACTGTGCGTTGTACTGTCCATATCTGAGCATTGTGCTCGCTGTATAATTATTGTTTGCCAAACATTTTGAGTGTACAATCAGTGCACCAGTCACTGTAAACAAGAGCCACAGGAACTTTTTTCATTTTGTGTAAAGAAGAAGAAAAGATGTCGAAGAATGTGCATTTGACAGTGGTTTACTAATTAGGAAAGTTAGGCAGTACTAAGAGCTGTGGATCATGCCCATTTGCAGATTTTAACCAGAATGTCTTCAGGGGGTTTTCAACAGTTAGTAAATATTGGTCCCAAAATTCAAAAGAAAGACACACAGTTTTGAAGAGCCATACCAGTTAAAGATTATTTGGCTGTAATTCTGAGACAAGCAGGCAGACATATAAAAACACAGGCAGACAGACAAACACACAGACCAAAAGACAAACCACACAGGAGATAGACAAAGGGAGAAGGTTACTATGTAGACAGAGAAATGAAAAGCATGAAAATCTTTTTGGTAGAAGAAAAAGAAGAGCAGCAGCAGCAATGACAACCATAAGGCACTCTGACTGTTTTCAGTACCAAGTTGCTTTGTTCTTTTCGCTTTCTGTCTCCTAAAACTTCTCAGAAGGCTTTGCATCTCCTCTGTTAACCTCATCAGATGAACTGTCAATATCCTTGGTAATCAAAGTCCATCATTCATGTTTTCGACTTTTTTTTTTTTTTCAGTGAAGCCTATGCCTAGGACTCCATTTTCATACTCGTTGATAAGCGATAAACATTTTCCTCATTCCCATTCCATTTCCAGCGAGCGGTTATTCAAGCAACAGTACACATTTGAACCTGAGCATAGCAAATGACCACAAGACATATCCGCCTTTCCATCATGTTCGGGACACGTTCTGTCTTTGTGACCTAGAAAACAACTAAAAAAAACATATCCACACCTGTATATTTTGTATGTTGTGGTTGCTCGTGCGCTATGTTTGTTGAAAACTGCTCAAGTGTGGATCCACCATTACATATGATTTCAATGAATTCATCATTGATTCTAGGCCTAAGTGGAGACTAGATTTATAGTCAATTTCAAGCGTCACGTTGAAAGATCTTCACTGTTTTCTGTATGAAACTGAAGAAAGCCTATTGACTTCTTAATTATTGCCATAACTGCCTCTCCAGCACCGACAAACAAGATTGATGTGACTGACCGAATGGCCTGCAAGTGTGTTTGACTGAAAAAAGGCCAATCCATCCTCTCACACTTTGGTTATCTGATTATCAATGGCTTTGAATCATAATAGCCTCGCACACACATGTGATTTGGTAGCATCCTCATGTAGTACATCATACTAAATTCGGGCCATGAGTGACGTGTGAAATTCGGGGAGGATAGGGCATGATTTCGACACGCTTGCGCCTCAGGCCTTATCTTTCTTATTGGGTCATGGTGTTTGACAGTACTACATATTATGGATACTTGACACATTTATGGGCAATTTCTTTGTCTGAAGAAATTGATCTGGTACCCAAGCTTGATCTTAATGCGAAAAGATAGTATGATCATGGAAAGCCTTTCACAATGAGAGTAGATTTCGTGGCAAAATGAACCCTCTGAAGTGAAAGATTATTTCTTAATAATGCAATTTTGGGATTTACTAGAATTTTCATAATAACTGTTTTAAAGTGTATCGTGTATCAATAAACAATAAAAAGTAAAACATTTCTCTGGACTTCATTGTTTGTTTTGCAGTCTTCATAAGTTGATAGAGTTTCAGTGTATGATGTATTTATCTATCTTAAACTTTTATGAAATTTCACTACCATTGTCCCCATTTGGATGGTCAACTTTTGAGAATGGGTCATATACATTTCATTTGAGACTGACAAAGTTACCTGTCATAAAGCCAGGAGATTCCTAAGTTAGCGAATGCCATTGACTGATCAATTTTTACTGTTTTTTTTTAGAAGTGTAATTTTTTAGTTCAGTAGCTGCCAGAAATAAAACATTTGTAGTTTTACTTGTTCATCCAGATTTTTGCAACAACATGTTTAAATGTCACCAGAATCTTCAGTAACATTGTTTGCTGAAGAAACACAAATCATCAATTTTGCTACTATTCCTCTGATTTCATCATCCAACATTCCAGCTGTTCAGCAACCTGTGGCCAGAGAAATCTATGAAAACCTGCTCAGCTGTTCATTTGGTGTTGTAGAAGTGGCTAGTTAATATTAGTGAGCTTCCTGCAAAAATTTTGGCATTTTTTAGCAATTCTAAGAGTAGGATTGCAGAAAATTAGCTAGTTAATTCAGCAGAGACCATACCAATAAGGAAATTTGTCTTTGTGTGTATAACTATATGGGAGGTTTTTTTTTTTTTTTGTCTTTGTTTTTTACCTAAAACGCTGTCTAAATTCAACTTATATCAGTGGTTCTTCAGAAATTTTTTAGGGGGTAATTTTTTTGGTTGTTATTATTGCACCAGGTGGAAATTGATTATAGATTTGTGCTGAACTAGAATGACATTTTTCTCAAGTGGATTTTTTAATTCACCAGGACTTGGACATAGAAGATGCATCAGAGAAATTGTTAAAGAAAGGACATGCACAAATGTAAGTATGTTCAACAATATTGGTGAATATTAGATGTTTTTGGTTTCATCTGGGAAGAATGCAAAAGTCTTTAAAATTTCAGCCTGACACACTGTTAAATGAATGCAATCTCAGACCATTCAGTAAAGGAAGAGGCTAGGTAGACCCCCATTTGGTCTTTATAAACTATTGATTATGAGTACAAGCTAGATGTGCCAACCAGCAGACAGCTGTGTATTTTATTTATTTATTTTTACACAAAATCGGTCAAAAATACAAGATACACAAGTACACAAAATATGTGAAATCAGCAAAGTATCAGCAAAACAAATATTAGATCTACCAGTTCTTATCAAATGGAATCTTTCATTGATGGCTGACTTTAATTAGTACAATCGAGCATTGTTCCACACCATATTTCACGTAGGCCTAATTTTGTAGTTCTGTAGATCTACAATTACCGTTCATATTGTTAAATGTGTATCAAAAACTGTCCAGGGCTTATCATCAGGGTGTGATGTTTACATAATCACATTGTAGAGTAACGGGCATCGCTCTCTCGGAGATCTAGAGATGTAATTGAATTTCGCAAAGCGCTTCATGCTTCATCAGTGGTGACGTTAACATTTGGAAACAAAATATGTCCATGTACACATCAACGCTCATGCGTTTGCTTAATTGTTGAGAGAAAGACAAATTTATGGAGCTGAAGCAGTGGGCCTAATATTATTAGATTCTTCTTAAATTTCTGCTGATAGAGATCTAGATCAAGATCTAAGGCACACTGCTTCTACTTGCGACAGTATTTTTCAAATTGAAAAAACTGAAGAAAATTAAAAAAAAAAACACACAAAACTACTGTGCATTCTTGACAACAATGTTCTTAAAATGAAACCCCCATATGGTATAAACATAAGTGCATTCCTTCACCGTTGAAATAGTTTCAGAAGCAGTGTCTGCCTATGCAGTTAGGAAAGTGTTGTCTTTAAAGGACAGACCATAATGGGAAAATTTCTCAAAGGCCAAGTTTGAAACGGGAAAATAGTTAATGAGTTCAGGAATGTCTTCAGCATCTGGCAGTTAATTGTTGTATTTAATAATAATGTGGCTCTCAGTTGCATTAACTTTCTTATTTAACCCCCACTTTTTGTATTATGCTTAGAGAGGACAGTATTAATATAGCATAGAATCCTTTTTTTTTTCTTTGAAAATAAACAGAAATGACTGTAGAATGTAGGGAAAAAAATATATGTAACAGGCAGAAAGATTTTCTGTGATATTTTTAACCTTTGAACTAGAGGCACTGATCATGATGTATCATATAGGCATGCCTCACTAACTGTGACATCACACAGTATGCAGCCCACAGATGAGTTCAGATAATAGACTGGCCCGTTGATTTGCTTTCTACCCCATTTTGTTTATCTTTCATAAAGTTGTTTGTTTTCTGGCTTCTTCGGGAGCACCAGCACAAGAAAATCAAAATTAAGTGGTCTCCACTTAAGAGTTCGGTCACTGAGAGACAAAAAAAAAAACAGGCTCTTAAACGGATGAGCTCTTAGGTGGCTTGAAAAGTTGTGCAACTCATCTGACCACTGTCTAGTCTGTTACGGTTGTTGATCATTACCATTAGCTAAAGAACTTCTTTCTCCAGTGTGTGTTTTAATTAGATCTAACAGTTCTTCACTTTTTTTAATTTATAATTTCATGAATAATGCCCAATTTCTTTCAAACGTTGAGCGAGTTTCATCATGACGGTATCATTCTGGAATGAAAGCATGGCATCGCTACATTACTCCTTGGATAATCACTTGAGTGACTCAAGTTTTTTAACTTAACTGAACAAAGTGAGAAAACACTTGATCAGTAAGGAGGCTAAATTTATTCTTGCTTATATACAGCAGACCCAATCGCAGGAGATACCCCATATGATGGGAAAGAAATAGTTATGAGATAGTCTACATGTGGCCTGTTGATGCAGTTACACATCTTCCATCACTTCCCATCTTTGTCTTTCCTCTGCCACTTCCCCATTTGATTGCATACCTAGCACAGTGCATTTCTCTCAAGTGGACATTCTAGATTTAAAATTACACTCTGAGTACTCATGTGTCCCGACCTGACACTGTGGACTCTTGCACAGATTTTTCGTTTCAGAATGGGTTCTTAGGAGGGTAAATTTCAGTGAAAAAATTCTGTTTCGCAGCAAACATGGGCTCTCACATGAACTGGGCTCTTAGGCGGAGACCACTGTATCAGCATTTGAGATTATATTTTTTTATATCTCCATTAATAGTGTTATTTTTACTATGTTTCATTATTTCTATATTTGTTTAGCTTTTGTGCAGAGAGATAAGGAAACAAAATTTCCCCAACTCATCCTGAGTAATGAAAAACAGAAGCAAGAACACTCTTTTGATGATAATTCTGACCCATCTTCGTCATCCTTGTCACTTCTCTCAGTTCTAGAAATGAATACTATGATTTCTGTTTCGGTGTACATGAAGTTTTTGTGATATTTATGACCATGAAGCATTTGTTATGAACATATATTAGGGGTGTAAAACTTCTTACTTCAGTAAGAAATCAGATTTTCTGGTTGTCAGTAACTAGGATTGGGCATGAGACGAGCCGAGTACTCATTTCTCGTGCTCAAAGCCTGGATCTTGGCTTCTCGGGAAGTGATCTACTGCTCGACAGCGAGAAGAGAAGTGGCAAGAGAAGAGAAATCACACAAGAGGTGGACAGTCGCCAACGCGAAGCAGAGACATGACGAGCTAGAAGCTTCTGCTCATGTTCCGCCCATTGATGAACTAAACTAACATCAGTGGTGCCACCAGACCCAGGCGCCAGGCAGGCGATCCGCCGTAACTGGTGTCGGCTAGATCTATTCAAGTTGAGGGGGTGGGGGGGGGTTTACACTGGGCTTTGTTTTGTTTTATAGCCTACCTAGATCTAAACATCACACCAGCTCCCCCTCCCCCACCCCACCCCCAAAGCTCTACTAATGGGAATCACTAGTGGCCTTGTGACCGGTCCTTCTCGGTCTCACTCAGCTGTCTGTCTCAAAGTCACAGGCGGAACAGTAGGATTTCTCTTCTCGGTACCGGTCCCAGCAAGAAGTAAGGTGACTTCCCGAGCTTCTCTCTCGGTGAAAAAAATGTACTGCTGTCCACCCCTATCAGTAACTTTCTTATCTATACATGGTACATGGTCAACCATCAATTCTAGCAGGAGACTGTTGCGACTAGCCCTATTACTTCCCTTAGCCAAGCACAAGAGGTATTGAGCAAGCAGTTTATAAAAAACAATATAATCACTTTACTTTGTGTCATTTGAAAGATTGATCAGGAAAAAAAAATGGATAAAAGAAGAATAAATAAGAAGAAAACATTTTCCTTACACCATGAAGTTTTGGGAATTTTTCATGATGTAGATATCAAGCAAAGAGCCCAATTTTTTTTTTTTTTTAACACTGCTTGTTCAATTCTTCTTGTGTTTGGCAAAACTGGTCAAAACACACTCCCATTGCTGAGCCCATCAATCAAATGTATTTTTAGATGAATTTTTTTTTAACGTGATACAAATCTGACAAGATGAGTGCAAAGGCAGTAGTACATAACAATAGAATTTTGTGCATGCTTGGTACCTGAGACAGCTTATCATTTGGCAGCTCATTTTGAAATAAAGACGCCTATTTACTCTAATCAAAGTTCAATAACATCTCACACCTGAGATCTTTGAGAGTTGCTGGTTAAAAGTCAGCATGTGAATCCCTCAAAAAGCAAAGGATATGGCATTGGTCATAGAAAAGATTGATAGAAAAGTTGTTCCTGAGCAAGAACTAGATATGGGTGAACACGGATTCCCATTTGAGAAACTGACAATGACAGCCTTGACAGGGCAGGTATTTTATTATTATTTTTATTAATATTTTTTATCTGTTTTTTATTTCAATGCCAACTGATACCAATACCATGGAAACTTGCAAACAAAAACTAAATAGGCATACCTTGGACATGTCTTGCCAACGCAATGAAATAGAGGTGCAAAATTTTCTGATTTTTCATGAAAACAATTGGACATCCATGATTTACCTATCAGCCAGCCAGTGGCTTCTGGGTATTTGAGAAAAGTTCTTAATGAAAATCTGAACTTAGCTGATTAGTCTCCTACCGTCTGAAAACATTTGATCATGTCCCACTGCTTAGTGACTTTTCTAAGTTTTTTATTTTCTTTCAGGGAAACTGCCCATGAGGAACTGATGCTAAGTATACAGTCCCAGGAAAGATTCACATTGCCCAGTGGGCAGGAGATTGAGAGAGAGAATATCCTTAGTTCTGAAAACTATTCACATGACATGAAAATATGGAATTGTAGATTGAAGTTGCAGTGCTAGTGTTTTTGAAAGGTTGTAAGTGTAACCGAGACAGCTAAAACTGTGTACGTTGCACATTTGCATGCAAATCATGATCAGACTTGAGCACAGATTCTTTATTGAGCAGTATATAGTATGGAGATATATAGTACCATGAATATCACTTGGCATCAACATCTAAGAACCTCACTGTTGATCGCAGCAATCCTGTTACATCAGGTTTCCAATATTTGTGATCATAATTCTTTGAAATTTATATGTATGTGTTGTTTCTTCTAAACATAGTTTAAACAGTAGAGTCTTGATTAAACCCATCTTCTGGAAATTTCGTGCATCTATTTTTAGAAGACGGGCAGATATCGAGCTGCACCCACTTGCGTTCAGTGATGGCCAGTAGCAAAAAATTAGTTTTGAGGCGAAGAATATTTTGTTTTTGCAAGAATTTCTAAGGATCAGAGGGATCTCCATAATAATTTATTTTGGAGATACACATGTACATAGATCTAGATCTATATCTTACTTTTGGCTCTGACATCCCTTCGTCCCTCATTATTTTCTTTCTCCCACGCATTAGATCCAGACTTAGATCTAAGTTACATAAAATGTTTATTCATTTATTTGTTAGTGATATTGGTAGTACTTGCATTTTACGCATGCAGACGATTTTTTTTCATTTGTAATACTTTTTGTCCTAGACCTAAATCTAGATCTAAATCCAGATCTAGACTGGACATGATCAAGATCGATATCTAGAAGTAGCAAGATCTAAATTCTTGATCGTTTGATGGACTTTTTTTGTAAACCAGCAGATCTAGATCTAGATCTACTTTAACATAAGCTGAGATCAGCTATAAAATGTGAAATGAGTGTAATGAATTTGTAGGCCTATCGTTAGTTTCACATATTAAGCATTTTCACAATAATCATGTTTGAGTTCAGTTAATATGCTTTCCATTTCACCATTTGAGCGTAATCAGGTAAGCTTATGATACCAGAGGTGGAGAAAGATGAGAACAATATAATCAAGATACAGCATAACGGTGTGTTCACACACACACACACAAAATCTGTCGTTCATGTAATCAACAGACAGATTTACAGCAAACCACAAGAGACAGCATGAAAAATAAAAATTTATATTATTTTTCCTACTTCCTTTTGATGATCAAACTAAAATAATGATGGTAAATGGGATGATTATTGCCCCGGCGAAGAGCCAAGTGGGCTTGAAAATTTGGCCAGCGAGATCATTTGAACGTTATTATCTCAATTCTAAATTCTTCGTATTGTTTTTCAACTTTTTTGGTGTATTTGATTCGTTACTGGTAGGCAGTCGTCTTAATTTTAAGACATTTTCCGTAAAAAGGTAAATTGGATGATGATGATGATAATATTAATATCATTGTATCATTTGTAAAGCGCTTTTTACACGAAGTCTCAAAACGCTTTACAATAAAATTAATTGTATCAGACTTCATATTATGCAAATGTTAAAAGAACATAGAAAATAAATTATTTTATAATGCACTAAACCATTAGATCTACATAAAAAATCTATAGACCTATATAAGCACTCAAAAGTATTAAGCGTGCGATTACAGGTCATCCGATTGAATAGAATTTAAATTGATGATGACGATTAAGTAAATTAACTGTTGCAGGGATTATGAAAAAAGAAAACGAATAGGAAGATGAAGGAAGAGGAGAAGGAGAGGAATAATAATATAAATTAGTATTATCTAGATCTCGTTGCCATCGCAGTGATGATGAAAGATGAAAACAGATGATAAGAAGGAGGATAAAGCTGAGAACCATGGACGAGGATGAGGTTGTTCATGTTGCAATTTTTCTTACAAAATGTTATTCTTGTTCTTGTGCACATTTTTTGGTGCTTTAATTGAAGATACACATTTATCTATTGCTGTGTTAAAAATAAATTATCATGTTAGTGTAAATTCAAAATTTTACCTTCAGTGTTTGTCTCCTCGCTTATCTCCCTCCAAGCTTGCACAGTAGTGTCCATTTTTGCTGGACCCATTTATCTCAAATGATTGAAAGCTACACACTTAGATATAGATGTAGACCTGTCTCATTCATTCTCCAATTTCCCTACCCACTTCACAGTTAATTCTTTGCACTATCTTGATACAATGTTTAAATTTAAGAAAAAAAATATTTTCTTTATTGTTGATGGAAAGCAAATTCTGGTCGATCTCTCCTTAATTTTTGGGCGCTGATTTCAAATCTGTATTTAGCTTTTGTCTATAACCCTTCCCTGGTTCGGTACGGTCAGTTGAAAATTTGCCCAGTCCAGACCGGAAATGCCATCGACGAGCCCTGAGACGAAGTGTTGCGCTGAATCATGGGCCAACGGTGACATTTTATTGCAGCGGTAGTGGTGAAAAGTTGTTAGAATGACTTAAAAAGTCATTTGCCAGACAAATTAAGTTTGGTGTGTATAACGATTGATGATAAAGAGAGATTTTGTACATTCTGTTGTTGGAGTGATGTCAATAGAACGATTCTTCTGATGTGAATGCACAATAACTCGTCTCACGCTAACACAGATGCCAATTCAACATACTCTTAGTCATAAGACCTTAGATTAGGCCCACTGTTTTTGTTCTGCTTTTTGTTTTTTTTAACATTCTGAAAAAAAATAAAACATGGATAACACCCTTAGTACCTTGATATGGTGTCGGGGGTTTCATTACAGTGGAACCTGGATAATAAATTATATCTAGACAAGTTCTCTTCCTGCACAGTTCAGTTCTCTTCTTTTTTTAATTTTGTTATTTACACCTTGATACAAAGTATACCTTGATATTAAGTAAAAATTCTGTACACTTATCCAGATTCTGGGGGGGTAGTAGTGTCTTTGAAAGTAAAATATCTTAGATCAGTCACATAGTCCTAGATGATCTATAGATCTAAATCTAACTCATGCCAGAAAAGTTAATAATATTTTAAACTTAACTCACTAGGGACGAATGACGAGATATATTGGTTTCCGGATTCAGACGCTCAGGACGAATGACAAGATAACTCCGTGGTTACATACCAATTTTTTTTCAACATCCAGACTATGTTGCAAGGCAAATTATCCACGTTTTCATAAAGAACAATCACTATGGCAAACTATTTATGGCATCTCGCCAGAGCTTTGCACTCAGTGAACTCCAGTGATGTCGAGAAGAAGAATTATGAAAGATGTGATAGAATTCCATTATAACCTCTTAGAATCAAGTTGTAAAAGTAAATAAGGATTGTAAAATTTAATTTCAGGTTATCTGACATTAGTGTCATACATGTTTGTTATTGTAATAGCGTGACTGTTGACTGATATGTAACTGATGGTGGCTAGATCTAGATCTCGATCTGCTTTGTGTGATGATGGCTTTGGCCAATGAAAAAAAATTTTTTTTGTTTGTTTTTTATCACTGTTTTCTAATGTCCACCAAATCAAAACTAACTGACAAATGAAGCTGAAAGTAAATGTGTCACCAGCAGCAAAGGCTGATCTTTCAAGTTGCCAAGTTTGATGTCTGTAGCTGTGTTGTGAAATTGTCTGTGATTTTTTGAAAGTGGCCAAAATAGGCTAGTCTGGGGAGGATTGTGCTAAAATCGAGCCCAGTCCTTAGTGAGTTAAACTATGAATAAGCAACACAAATCTCGCTGTTGCTTTGTTAAACAAAAATGCACACTCAACACAAACACTTGCCTTCAGGCATACGAAATGATGGGAACCAATGTTGCCGATAGGAAGCTGCTATGTGGGTGATTGCATCGCCTTATCCACGCCATACATCTTTCTCATTGTTTTGGGCTGTGGAAATCTTTTGAAAGTCACCACTTTCTTATCATGATCTTTTCACCTTGATTTGCATTTACACGTTTCAAGAGCATGTTTTGTTAACCATCTTTCCCATTCAAACCTTCAAGGAATAGGCCTTGGCTTGATTGTTTCAGCGCAGTGTGGTCGGCTGCCCCCTTTCTAAAAATAGATGCCAGGAGGTTTCGCAGAATGTGCTAATCATGACAAGTCTATTGTGAAGTGAGTCACAAAACATTTTGTTGAAAAGATGAGTGTGCTCTACTTCTGAGTTGTGTGCAGTGTGAGATAGCACATCTTGACTCACAGACCCAGTCAGGTGCCCAGTTTCTCACATAATTATGATAATTGGTTGCTCCACTCCATATCTCCTGACACTGAATAGCATCATCAGTTGTTTTAGGCACTCTGCAGGGAGCATTGTACCTGTAATTTTTAGCAGAAATGCAGACTCTTTCTGTCTTTGTGTTTTTTTTTTTTTGTTTTTTTTTTTTTTGTGCAGGGTTTAGTTTTTGAAGGTGTGGATCATATTTGATTCTATTTACAAGATCAAAAGGGAATGATGATGATCACAGAAATTATGTGATACCTTATTTGGCTGTATGCACTCCTGATAATAACTATATTTTGGCAAGTACATATTTGAATTGACGGCTTAACTGATATTTACCTTGACCATTTTTACCAAATCTTCCCCCTGACCTGGCCATTTTGGATAATCGCATAGCACATGTGCGTCATGTGTTGGCAGACTTTGCCTCCAGGAGAGAGGAAGACAGGTAAAACATAATTGCTCGGTAATGAAGTGATTCTTGTCGTCAACAACTTGACTTTTACTTAGTCTGTCGCCCAGTTTTTTTGTTTAAAGTATTAGATATATTATTGAAGTCTCAGATAATAAATTGAAAATTTTTCCAGAAAAAAAAAATGCCACCAAAAATGCAGATAAAAGCCAAAATACGCAGTTAAAAATGTAACTCAAAAATTGAAAAAGAAAAAAGAGAGAGATTCTTTAAAATAGTTTGAGCCACTTTTTTGTTTGTTTGTTTCAAAACCTTATACCGAGATAATGCCTCCTAACATAAAACACAGTATGCTTTGTCTGTTGGCCACGAGCGTTAACGGACAGCGGAAGTAACATATGAAAATTGTATGCGGATGAATACAGATGAGTCGATGTTGGTGGTGCAGTAAAAATAAGTTCGACTCATCCATATCCCCCTAAAGACTACAAAACTAAAAATAGGCACTGCTTAATTGGAGTGACCTATTGTCGTGCATTATAATGGTTACTTATCCATATGTATTCTTTCATCGAGCATGAAATTTGATCTCTTCCATTCACTTTCAGTGAGATCTACCTAGCTTTTTGTTGAATTTTGACACATTATGATTATCAACACTTGTTGTCATCGACCGTTTGCAATTTCCACCACTCCCAACCCTGCCTCCGGAACATTCAACTCAACACGATCGCCGCACACACTACGCAGCCCACTCCTCACCACCATGTCATGGTGTAAAACACTGTACATATATTATACTATTATTAGGCCTTTTTCAGGATGATAAACATTACATGTGATATGAGTATTTATCTGCGGGCGGGGCAGGGAGGGTGCAGTACCTCACTGATCTCATCTTGACTGCAGTAGCTTAGTGAAATTTGAAAGTGTAACTTCGATTTAATCAGCCAAACCGCGAGCTATACAAACAATAAGAGAGTGGGGGAGATTTTTTTTTTTTCAACAGCCTGCTTTGTAGTCTATATCTGACGAATGTTCTGCGCTGGTTGGGAACGGATGTGCAGTAGTACCAAGATGTTAGGTAGAGTTGCTTCCAAATCTCAGCCAATCCATAAACCGTTTCTTATAGTAAGCCTATCCGGGATTAATCATCTTCTGCAGGCACCAAGTGCAGGGAAGCGGTTGCCAAGCTGATAGAGACCATCGAGAGCATTGGGACAAATCAGCGTGAGAGCCATCCCCGGGCTGGGCAGTCACAGGCCACCAAAGATGTCAAGCCAGCACCTTAGATCAAAGCAACTAGGAGCACATAGCCCACGTACATGTGGCTGTCGCTAGCCACTAGACTATTGGGCCATCATCACTCTACTGGACGCACCATTCCACTCATCCAAAACATAATGGAGTCTCTCTCCCCAGGAGGCTGGGCCGACCCGCCCTGAGATGTATCCGTTCATCCCAAGTGACGGTCTCTTTAGCGGCTCTGAACTCCTAGCTCGTGCATCCTAGATACGTTCTATATACATCTTTCAACTTCCTGGTGGAGGTTATCTCGTGCATCCTACAGTGGGAACTGTAGGAGTCAACACAGCTTCGCACTCTTCTACCAACTTGGGACATTGCAGTTCGTAGGAGATTGCTGCTCGTCTGATGCGAGCAGTCTCCCTTAAGACATGCAGATGTGTGGTGGAAATAGAAAGGGTGTTTTGTCCCGGCTTTTCCCAATCCTCAGAGCCGCAAGGAGCAGTGGAAGCCCTGTTCACGGGACTTCATCACAAAGTCTTCGCCGACCCCGGCCTGGCTCACTCTGAGCCCTCTCCTGGCTCGGGCAGCGGCTTGCACCCCGAAAATACTGCCATATCGGTCCCCTACGAACTCTACAGGGGCAGAGGCCCAGTGTGGGATAACCCGCCCATGCAGACAGCCCGTCCTCATCAGTTCATTGGGTCAAGAGCAGGACCCAAAACACCGTTGCTGCCACGAGAAGGAGAGAATCGGACTTAGCCATTGGAAAGAGGCAATGTGCCATGCACTAGGATGGCGAGCAAGTTCACCGCGATGATGAGAAGAACAAAGGCTGGTTTCCAGGGGTCTGCTCGGGATACCATTCATGTGTGAATCGTGGTGCGGTTGGAGAATTCCCCACATCAAAGACAATCGCAGACACTACGTTTCCTTCCCTCTTATGGCAGCTGGGAGGGAGTGTGCGGTGTGAGCTTGAAGTATTGGTGGCTAGAAAGATCTTGGTTGATGTGTGAAAAGGAGGAGGAGACAATGGCTGGTTGGCCTCTGATGACAGTCTGGGAGAGGGTTTAATCCTGTTGAGTGAATCACTGGCAGTTGTGGTTAATCTGTAGTCGTGCTATCGCATGATGGGAGGAGTAAAAATGTGTTGAAATGAAGTGCCGTGCAAACTGACATTAGTTACATCAAGCGTTGCTTTTTCCTTTGATCTTATAAGGACTTGGACAGGAGAAAAAGATCGAATATGGATGAGTCAACATCAATTCATCAGTTTGATTTTTAGTAAAGTAAAGAAGCGCCAGAACCCGTTCCAAGAAAAAAAGATCGACTCATCTGAAAGTAAACTCATAAGGGTTTGACTCACTTGTGGTCGACTGTACTTATTTCCTTTATGAATATCACTGACTAAACCTTTATTCTGGAATAACGAGACATCGGGAATAATGAGTGATTTTTGTTAGAACACCAATTATCGTTATTTGAGGGTTTCACTATTCAAGAATGTAAATCACATGAAATGGAACAACATAGTCAATATGTCAACCATGATTAAGCTCTACTTGCTGAATTCTTTACAGATAGCAAATGACATTATAAATCAAAGATAACTCCAGTGAATCTGGAGTTACAGTGTATATGGATAAATCTTAGTAAATTGAAACTTTGACATGTGAAGTGTCTGTTCTTTCATATGAAAACTGAATTTCATGGTCCGGTTTATTTTTTTATAGGTTTTATAAACTCCCAATCTTTTCATGACTTTGTCTCTGAATTGCGCATATATTTATACAAAATTTGCAGTAAAATTTATATGCACTACATTTCCATGGCTGATGCTTTTGAAATTAAAGACTCAATCTGGCTAATTGCTAAGTGCTTTACTAGGAATTCCTGTGGGCTGGTATTTAAAAAAAAAATCCAAATAAAATCTAGTAATCTCTTCAGATTAGTTCCATACTAATTATGTCCAGATTATCTAAAGATTTGATCTTCTTGTTTTATTTATATGGTGACATTGTCATCGCTATGGAAGGTAAATATATAGCAAAAGTTTTGTGCTTTGTTACAGTGCTCTTGAAGAATCTTGTCTCTGACACCATTTTATTAAAATCTGTCTTAGATCGAGACATGAATATGTAGATCAGCTCATGAAGGATCTTTGTGCACGCTTCAATTACAACGAGTTTCTGATGCGCAGATTTCTGGATCTTTTTCCAGTTGAGGTGAGGTGATATATGTATAATGGAATTGTGACTGTCTTTTACTTGTAAATTGGTAAGTTCAATAATTGTCAGAGAATTTTGGAATGGCTTCAGAAAGTCCATGTCAATGGAAATCTGATATATCAGGGTGCTAGAATTAAGCCTCGGGTGCCTCCAAAGTGTCAGATCCCCCCCCCCCCCCAAAAAAAATTGCATCACTTTGCAAACGCATTGCGTCGCGGTGCAATTTTGCACCCTGCCACATTTTTCTTGCAATTTTTGCCCTTTTCCCTCTTAATTGAGGGGACAAAACGGCGAATTTGTTCAATGACGAGCACCCGATCAATCATCAGGTGATTGCGAATAGTGTCCCCTTTCAAATTTGCCAATTTTTTTTTATCTATAGTGACACTGGAGAGTGGTAGATTTAGATTATGTGTGGATCTACTTGTTCAGTAGATCTAAGAGATCTTCGACGATGGATTGATTCTTCAACAAACATAATAATCAGTCCAAAGGTGGTCATAAAACTAACGGAAGTTAGTTCCCTAATGAAAATTACACTAGTACTGATCAACTGTTTTTCAAGGGAAAGTGTCTAGTCTATGTTACATAATGTAGACCCCCACAGGGGTCTACCTAGCCGTGGTGTCTAGGT
>JBCEWB010487110.1:3305-19358 GCA_039654565.1 Peronia peronii | reverse complement strand
CCCCCCACGCCCCCTCCAATTTTGTTCAAACCTTCGGTTGTCTATGTATAGAATCGTTCAACCCTGACATCAGTTTGTCGAAATGCACACGGGGTAACTGTTCGGAGGTAAGGTAAAGTATGAAAGTCTAGCACACTGCAAATAGATATACATTACGACAAATGTATATCACTTCATATAATGATATACATGTAGCTATCAACATAGAGCATTATGAGCAATGAGCCGCTGAAAATCATGACATCAACACAGGTAATGAGACAGGTAGGAAAACAATGACTATGAATATGATGATCCCTTGCATGAAAAGACAAACGTGCATAAACGTGCATGAAAATCTCGACATGAACGCGTGTAGTTCTGGCTTCAGAACGCCAGGTATGAGCTCTTGTCTTTCACGGATCGGTGATTGACTTCGGGAAGTGGGGTGAGGGTGGGGACAGAGGTGAAGTGAGAAGGATAATTGGGGGAGGGGGAGGGGTCTATCTTTTAGTGCAGAAAGTGCAACGGACTATGCCCAGTCTACAAATAAGTTATATTATGAGACTTCAAGTTTTAATCTTACACAGATAATGGCTTCTTTAGATGTTCTATGGAATGCAGTTAAGTATATGGCCATATACTTATGATTGTTAGAACTACAAACAGATCCTCTATCATTAGAAAGTTAACAACAGTTGATCTACGTGAAGATGCTGAATTGCTTGGATTTGAAAGTGCTTTATACTGCAATGAAGAACATTACGCTGAAGTTGGTCCCGCTGCGAGCGGCTCATCGGAGTGAATGAGTTAATAAATAGACTATAACTATAACGATCAAAATTTGAATAGATCGGTCCTTAAAAACTTTCAGGGTTAATGTTGCTAAACTTATTCTTCACGGACTGCCCTAACTGAGCCTCTGTCAACCTTATCTGCAACACTTAGTGGCCATAGTCCTCTCCAGCAGAAGACTGTAGTATAGTGTGGGCTGCAGTTTATCCTATTTCCACTGCTAGGCAATTGTGTAGCTAAACTCTTTGCTGACGGAATGCTCAAACTTTCTTAGGCAAGCGTTAAAAAGAAGCAATTTTATTGCCACCAGTAAGCTAAAGGCTAGACCAGTGCTTTACCAATCGCAACACACAGGCAAGATCTAAGTCTAATCTTTCCCGTACCACTGAATGTCCTTTCCGACAGAACACCTTTTGCCTGAAAATCGCGGCTCTGAAAAATCATAACTTAGTTTTGCGATCTCTCTAAACAATGCAGTTTTTAGAGAAAAATGTGATGCAATCGGTTGTTTTACTATCGTGGAAAGTGATATCTGAATACGTAGAAAACAATTTAAACTACGATGATATAAAGGCGTTCAGTCAAGATTCGTCAGTGTTCTCCTATCTGTCTCACTTTGTGTGAGATCTTAGTGGTTTGCACAGCTACAGAATATCAGATACTTGTCTACTGCTGAGAATCCGTGGTTCGCTCAGCAAAACTTTCAGGAACAATATTTTAAAGTTTGAAATGCTTTTGTAAACTATCAAATGAAGATATCATTCGAAAAAAAAAAAACGAAAAAAAAATCAAATGGTAAATCATTTTTATATTACTCGACATTTTAAAGCAATATTGATGGATACACTCTTGAGGTGTATTCGATGTAGGAATACACGTCTGTGAACTCATTCATACTAAGTTAAGGGCGATTATAAATAATCCCTTCCTCCTGAGACCTTGGGCACTGATTTATCGGCCCAGATTTGAAATTTCTGGAAAGTGTGCATGACCAAGAAGAGTCATGAGCTTGAGCCACTATACCCCCTCCCCCCCCCCCCCCCCTTTTCTCCCCTCCTCCTCCCCCGGCCAACCAACCCCAATGCCCTGAGTTCTGTATCTTGCCCTGGTGTGGAGCCCTAGAGCTTGAATTTAATCACTTACAGTTGTTGTTTTTTTTAAATGTAAACCTACGCATATGTTGGTTACGTATGTCCTTATTATGCGTATGAAGAGATACAAATGCAAAGAATTGTAATAATAATAATAATAATAATAATATCGAGCAAATCTAATGTAGCGGAATGAATTCTTTTATCTTGTGTTTAAGTTGTTAGTTTAAAGATATACATTCACCTTTATTCTGTTATATCCAGCTACTTGTGTATTTCCATAAAATTAAAATATTAAAGAGTAACGAATATAGCAGAATTTAAAGATCATGTTAATCCAGACTACAGCTTATTGGTTTTTAAAGTGTACAAATCCAGGCAGTTAAATAAAATCGTCAGTTATTGACTTTCATATGGATAGAAACCTTTAACAATAATGAACCCAAATTATCTAGGCTAGATAATTGTTTAATTTACTTATATGTGTATTTGTAACGCTTGGATCTGTCAGAGTGAAAGATAGCAGTTTCAGTTTTAACTTATTCCTTATGATTATCAGTTCGTCTTCTTTGATGTAGATGGAAATACTTAACTATAATTATGGATCTAGTATAGCCCAGACATCGTGTTTATCTGACCCATTTCCCTCCCCCTTTCCCCCACCTCCCCCACAGTAAACATGCACATATTATAGCTCTCCTCTAACCAGGAAGTTTCTGGAGAAATCCATTAGGATCTTCGCAGAAAGCCACCATGTTCACCTGTCTAACATGTCCCTTCCTGCTTCTGTGGCCTACTTTAACACTCTCATCGCTGAACATTAGCACGTTCTCTGAGGTGTCTCCTTCCTGATTTCCGCAACACAACAACACACAAATAAAAAAAACTAGTAAATTATGACGGTAAGGCTGCCGACAGCCAAACATCTCACATGCAATTTTGGTAGTCATGTAGAACGAAAGGGAAGGTGTTCTGATATTCTTTTTGTAAGAGGTTTGACCATATACGCAGTAGTAGCACTGCTGAAGGTTGGATGGAAATAAGAATTCAACATACTCCACCTTTTTTCTGGCCCACTTTGTCATTGTTATTTCGTGATAACTTCCAGAGTAACACCCTGTGATCTGTGAATTTAGTTCTTGACAGGAAAATTCGTTTCGCAATGAAAATAGAGGAGCTGGGTGCCACTATCACGTGACAACTTACAGTATTAAACAAAAGAATCATTGGTCAAAACACACAAGCACTGGGAAGTTCAGAACAAGCCTGTCGCAGTAGCCAAGTCGTGGAGTTCGGAATGGTCTACAAAACTCCACTTGCAATCCCTGCTGGGCCTGCGATATTGCAAACTTTTGCGGGTTGTTTCACTTTTATGGCACTCATAAAATTTTGTCACCCATCTTTTTACTAACATAGATCCGTTCCAGTTCAGATCCGTTGTTTTTTTTTCTTTTTTTTGGATCGGAACTTGGACGCACTGGAGACAATCCACCGTGTTTGAACTCTTGGTCTTGTAGGGAAACTGCAGCTTCTGCCATTACACAATTTGCAGTCTTGCGGCCTCCGTTCCGTTCTGCAGTGTGGAACCTGACAATCTGAAAATAAAGGGAACAAGAACATGGGTACAATAAATAGACGGGATAGGAGAGTGGGAGTGACGATGAACATTTTTACTGGACGATCTGCCAGATTGTTCAAAACAAGGCAGTGGATTGAAATTAGTCACACACAGGGGAGAGAGAGACAGAGAGAGAGAGAGAGAGAGAGAGAGAAGAGAAGGAGGAGAAGGGGAGAAGGAAGGAGGAAGACTGATCCATTCGGTTAATAGCTGTACTATGTTGACCAGACCTGCTCTCCAGGGACAGAATATTCATATTGTGCACAGCGGCATGGAGGAAGTTTTTGATTCTTGAAGACGAAACAATTATTTTTTTCTCTTTTTAAGCAGAAAATATATTGGAATGTCATGAGCACAACTTTTATACATTTATGTTTATCCATCCCTCCATTCTTTTGTATTTCGTCCTGATTATTAAATAAAAAATATTTACAAAAAAGACCAAAACACCGTGTAATCGGTCTGATGAGATGCTTACATTCCTTCCATCAGGCCTATGAAAGTATCCAGATAAGCATGGTCTCGAGTGTGACTTTACATGTAGACATTCATCCCTGACAGTCGTTGTCTGGGAAACCTGTGGAGAGAGAATGTACGGTGTATGTGTTTGATTACTTGTGTGCTCATATGTCAACAGATCTTCTTGGCAGACAAAATCATTGCTTGCCATTTGAGCGCTTGATATTGAGTTCCTGTAAAGGGTTGTAAATTAATGTCTATAAACACTAATGGAAATCCCGCTGAAACTGGGATCAAATTATTCTATTCTACTTTGGCGCAATGTTTTGTCCGAACGTAACACCCCCCCCCCCCACCCCCCCCCCCAAAAAAAAAACACCTGCTCATTCAGTGTCCAATTTTCTGGTGTTTCGTTAGCAAAGATTAGAAATGTATCAACTTTGATGCCAAATAACAGAAAATAAGAAAAATATATTTCATTCTCTCACAGTTCACACTATGCAAGATACTGAGTTGAGTAAAATTCAGCAAATCATGGCCAAGAAAAAAAGAAGGCATGAAGTCCATGACTAGCAATGAAACTGTGGACAGTCAAAGGCTATTTTACTGTGGCATTTAATCTGACACACCTCTGCCAGCAGTTCCAGCCTTTCTTATTGCCATTTTCCATTCGCCCAATAAATTTCTGGCATTTGAGACTGTTATGCCCTTGAAGCCTCATAATCAGAATTTAACAAGACCAGTTTTCTTTGGCAAAAGCAATCATAGCTCATTAGATTCATTCAGGCAGAAAACTGAAGACATTCTGGTTCTTGGTAATTCATTGCTGAAATATTGGGAGATGGATATTCAACTGATCTGAATGATACCTATGAATTTATAAAGTCTATCAAGAATACAGTGGATTATGTTTTGGCTGTAGTGGATTAAACAGAACCAAGCAGTTTCCAGAGTTCGACCATATAGCTGTGAATTTATTTATTTAGAAGCCAATGACTACAAAATGATCTTATAGAAAAATGACTGTCTTTAATGTTGTTTAATTCTAGACTGTCAGATCAGCCAAATAGAGTGAAATTGTCCCATTTTTGTTATAAACTACTGCAAGATAGTAGTTGCTCCTTTTACCACCCAATGTCTTTACAATATGCTGAGATCAAAATCAGTATTTGAATCTATGAGCTATTGTTAAAAATGTCCATTCCAGATCAGCAAATATCCAGATTTCTACACCACTAACAAAAAGATTCTGTCAGACTTTGACAAACACTTTGAGGTGTGCACCCATGGACGGAGAAAAGGTCTGAGCCTCCCTGATAATTCAGCTCCCATCATAGCTGTTCCTATACAAACAATGGAGGAAACAACAATTCCTCAATACTCCCGAGATGCCAGCGGCACGGCTGTGATAGACGATGATGCTGAAGTTGAGAAAGCCAGGACTAAAATACTGCAAGAAGACAATGTGAAGCGAAATCAAAAGCACCACAGGTCAGACAGAGATAGGGCCAAGCTACAGTTTGAAGACAGAGATCACACAGTGAAACCTGTAAGTGAGACAGCATTCAGTTGGTTTGTCTTATTTCTCAGCTGGACTCATTATGATTTCCAAAACATCTTCATTCTGAATCTTATCACTGATGCAATTCACAGACATGAAATTTGCATGGTATTCAGAGGAAACTCTTGTCATATTTCTTCCTTTCCATAAATGTAACTCTTTGTCTGCTCTCTTTTTGCTTTGTTCATTATCAGCCTAACTGTGATACATCACTAGACTACTGGGCAAATGAAATAAAACCACTCTTGCACCAGGTTAATGCTGAACATTGAGAACAAAAACAGAATGACATAATGTCTATTTAGAATTTAAAGTAACAATTGTCAAGTGAAAACTTTAAAATTATCATAGTAAGTCCATGTATGGACCATGCTGTCTAGCTTGGGTTCCCTATCCTGTATTACAAAATGCTATCATCATAAGTGTACAGATGTTCAACACTCTCTTAGAACAACACTATCACTTAGTTTCAAAAGATGCTCGAGATCTTATAGAATTAATTCCATTGTCATCATTTCAGATTTATGATAAGATGGAGAAATATGATGTTGATCGCGACAAACAAAACTGGGACCTTGCTACACGTGAAGGCAAGAAAGTGAAAATCAATCACGCAACAGGATTCTCAGAGGATCACAAACGACGCATGCAGCAAAATGTCTTTGATCGGTTATTAAATCCAGGGAAAAGTAAAAAATGAAACTGCCTCACATTTACTATAAACAAGGAAGCAAACTGGTTCTCCTCCGAGTCAAGTATCTCTAATGTAAGTCCACTTTCCTTAAGTGGGCAAAAATGTGATTGAATGACTGTCTTGACTCAGATACAACTCTGCTACTAGCGTATATATTTCATCAAGAAATAACTAATACCATACCTGTCCCAAGTACAACTTTACAGACAAATCAAAACTGCATTTGGGATTTACCATTTCAATCCCCACTTTAACTCTAAACCACATATTTTAATTAAATAAATACTGTGTTTGGAAAGACCACTTTCCCCACTCTCCTCAATCCTTCCCTCCCAACCACCCCCCCCCCAACCCCCTCCCATTCCCAAAAAGTTAATCAAACATACTGAACCAGAAAACGTTAAAATGAAAGGGCAACTGCATTTCTCCTATCTCCCCATTTATTCATTTGAATCCTATATCTGCTTTGATCAATTCCTTTGGGGAAGGGGTGGGCACCTGGATTGGTCAGTTTTGGATCAAAATGTCAATTTTCTGTTTTATATTTTTAGAAAGAGCTGTCATTTCTGTACCAGATTATAGATCCAGTATGATCCTATATCTAAAAAATTGTTTATTGCAGATCTTTTTCATATATAAGGGGTTGTAAATATTCAGCAAAATTCACTACCAAATTGGGGAAAAAGATGGCATTACCACCGCTGTTATTTTGCCCCTATTAACAACAGCAAGTGCTGAATTCAACATGGGTCTTGTGAGGATTTCTACTGATAAAAAATATTACTGGACTTTGGTTGGGGAGTTTACTCATTCAGATTCAGTGAAGTGAAAGAAAACAAATGTTTCTACAAGAGTACATTAGTTTACCAAATAAGAAATATAGGAACCAAGGCCACACCTAAGAACAAGCCCTCCAAGAGATATCAGAGAAAGAGGGCTTTATATTTCATGGCCTATGAAAACTTTTCAATGTGTTTTGTAGTCAACAGATTTCATTTTTTGCATTTTTCAAAACTTTTTATTTTTCTATTGCCTTTAAAACTTACCTACATATTTTCATATTTAACTCACATAGTTTCTTTGACACAAAAAAAAGAGTGACATGAGATTTTTATTGTAGCTGTTTTATTTTTGAGAAAAAAAAAATTTAATATGTTGTGCAAGTTTGATATATAAGGCATTTAAAAAAATTCATAAAAGAACAACCATAAAAAACTCAAATTCCATGAGCTACTTTCTAGATATTAGATGTTAGGAATGACATACAAAGTTTGAAACGATCTGGTATGGCAGTGATGGGGGAGATAGATCTTTTGTACAATGAAATGAGATATGTTACCATTTCCACATATATGTCTTTTTAATTTCATCTGTTCCTGAAGAACTTGTTCTTAGTAACTCAAATTACTGTATTTTTTTTTATCTGTTACATGGACTCCCTTATAAAATATTCAAGAAAGGTTCTATAAGAGAAGGATCTTTTCAAATACAATAATATTTTTCAAGAGAAATCACAGCAGGGAAAAACATATGTATGAATAACATATTTCACTCATTCCATCTCAAAGAGATTATAGTACAACTAAATCAGAACTTGTCGACATCAAGTGTGAACAACTGAACTCACGTCCACCATTTTATATGGGGCAAAAGTGATTGCTCAAAGAATTTCGCAAAGGGATTTTATGAGATTTTCAGCACTGTGCTTGAATGCTTCTTGGTTCTATCAGACACACTGAACCAGTGTGCAAAGGTCGTGAGTTCTGACTCTAGATGTACTATAATCTCTTTGTTCCACCCACACTTGCCTCCCCCCTATTTCACTCCACCAGCTAGATTGCCTTAAGCTGTATGACAAAATCTGTACCTTTTGCCTATTGCTCTGTAACTTTGTGTCCAAATAAGTCATTTTGGGACACATTTCTGACTAGCTATAACTATATAAATATTCACACAGGGTGTCACTTAAAGCCAACAAGCTATGAGATTACATGACAAATATTGATTTACTCATAGTGTGGTTGGCTGAAGTAGGCAGCACCCTGCTACAATTATTCTAGTATCTAAGTGAGAAATGATTTAAATACAGAATAGATCACTCCATGAAAATAATGATAAATTCTTGTGTCTGTCCATTTCATTTGGTACTTGTGAAGCATTAAGTGACTCTAGGCCTTCACTGCCAAGTGAGTGGTAATTTTTATTCATGTTGATGTAACATGGTAACAATGAGCCACATTATAGAGTAAAATGTTATCTCTACTGCTGCAATAAACACTGATATTCTTGGACTTTTTCTTTCATCCAACTGTTTACAGCTGTTCATGGCCCATAAGTGAATATCTCTGATAAGATATCGTATATTTATACAATATATTTGGGGTATCAATCTATTTTTTTAAAAATACAAAAAACAAACGTTTTGCACAATGCATTTGTAGCAGAGTATAACACTGACATGACAATTACAGATCCCTGCAGCCAGTAAAAAAAAATAAATAAAAATTCAGTAACCAACCAAAAAAAATGGGGAGGGCTAAAAACTCCTTCTGCAATTAAAAGGAAATTGTGACATCTGATGCAAATAATTTCAAGCCTTGCTTGCATATGCCAGTTCTTTATCACAGATTAACCCAAGAACTGCAAACCATGTATTTACACCACAGGTAAAGCAAAGCCCTGCATGCGGCGACCGTATTTATTCATGGGGGCTCCTCACTGCGCTGTGATATTTCTCACCATGTCACTTAAACTTGGGGTTTCCCAGCCGCCGTTTTGTCAAATTATCGCTATAATAACTAAGTGCAGCTCACCAGACACTCTTTCAAAAAGTAAAGGAAACGTTACCCAATAGAACAGTGAGAGATTCCATGGCAAAAGATGAAATCCTCTTAAACAGAAGTTCAGAACAGAAATCAACGGCCACATCGTCCACTCAAATGGTCTGAAACTACAGTCAAAAGAACTATGTGTATGATGCGAGAGAGTATCAAATGCATGTGGTCTCTTTGTTTGTGCCAGACTGAATAATAATGCAGACTCCCCTGAAAACTTGACCCACTCAACAAGTTTCGCACTGACCAGCAATCAAGCTGTTGAGAGTACAAGTGAGCTATAATTGCTATAAATGAAAGCTAAAGTAATCTATGTATCTATTAGTTTATATATCAGATAGTTCTCTTGTGCTCTCACTCCATATCATCATTATGCCACGTGTATATATTTCTTTGTAGTCACTACTGCCCCGTCAACGTTTGCCGTCTATTCTCATAAGAATAATCTAAGTCCATGTGGTCACAGGGATGATAGCTTGTAGTTTGTGCTAAGATTCTATAATGTGAACGTAAATACACCCCTATGTGAAGTGGTTTAGTCCAAGCAGTTGCATCAGATTATGAACAAATCTGTGATGGGAATGATTTGTGTGACGAGGGGTGATAAAATTGGCATCCATAGGAAATGGACATGTCTTTGTGAATACAAAGTCTACAAGCCATGCCACAGGGCGTTGTAGCCCTTAGGCTGGGTCGCAGTTCAAGAGTTAAAATAAAATTTAAAACAAAATAATACTAAAAAATAAATAAATAATAAATAAAATTAAAAAGAAAAAACAAATAAATAAATAAAAAAATATACAGGTGTATTGGTGGCTTCATCATGTATATATACGAAATTTTTTTATAGCTCTCAACAATAATGAATGCATTATGTATAAACTGAAAAGCTGTTCACTGCCCTTTACATTAGGAGGCTTTAGTATATACAAGTACACTTCATCACATTCCAGCTCTTCTTTATAGCACATAGCTTATTACTTTTTTGTTTACTGTCTGTTAAAAGAACTTCAAATATTTCCACAAAAGAAGACATATCATAACAATGTATCTAGTAGATCAGCAGCTCAGAGCGTGTTGTGATCTGGTGATAAGTACTCACCACTATCTCACTGCCCAGTCTGTCTCTGTGCAATTGCACAGCTCGGGTTATCTTACTCTGCAAGGCAATCAAGTCTCGACTCTCTTCATCTGTAGCCACCTGATAGATTTACACAATGTTAAAAATATCATCCTCTAAAGGCCCTGACGAACTTTAGATTAAAGTGATAAAATGATGGTAACATTACTTGAAATCAGTACGGACATTGCAGTAACTTATAAGGAAATGAGTTTTTAAGACTGCACAATATTCGTTATTAAAAGTCAAAACATCAAAATATTTCTTTATGTTAAAAATAACAACAGGATTTTGTTACCTGCCAAGTGTTTTCAAGCTTCTTTGCCTATCTGTCATACATCCCGCACTGGGCTATAGACTATATAAAGGCGCAGTGGATACAGATACCCATGTAATATTAAATTGTTTCTTTATTCATCTACCTTCATATTTACCTAGGAATGATATACAATGTGATACAAAGTTACTATTTATGCAATCCATTCTTACCATATATTTTTTAACTCATTTAAATCACAAAAAAATGAGTTTATGTGAATAACTACGGTGAATATCTATCAAATTGGTGACCTTTTCATCAGACCCAAAATATCCCTGTAAGCTAAAGGCCCAAATACCCTTGTATTTCCCGATCTACTTTGCTGATGTATTGTCCTACATTATCCCTCCTTGCTCATGCATTTTTGACTCATGGTCTACTTCACTCCAGCACCATCACCAGGTCTTATTGATATATGTCGACATAGTTGATATATATTGATATTCAAGGGGAGTCTCATTAAAATTGCATTTTTGTCAGCATGTCTTGTGTCAGTATATTGTTTAACAATAAAGTTTCCACTCCATACAAAAATGTTTCAATCTGGGGCACAGAGAAAGCCTCCACAGTGTAAGTTTTGAAAACTTTCTGAGGGCAGTAATTTTATCAATCAACAATACCTCTGTTGTTATTCTTGGCTGTGGTGGTGCTGGCAAAGGTCCGACATAGGCTCCTGTTGATGTCTGTGGAGCAGGCAATGAGAGATATCATTGTTATATAATTTAATATCAAAGTGAAGTCCTACATCAATTTACACTATTCATCATGTATACAACTTTCAGTACTTTGACCCAAAATGATCGTGAAATCCTAGATTAACTTGTACTGTTCATCAACTATACACATCTTGTTAATCCTTTGACATTAGTAGAAGGTCAGAGGCTAATTTGTAGTTTTAAGTTCATAAGTCTTGCTAATCCTTTGATATCAATGTGAAGTCCAAGACCAACGCGTACTGATCATCATCTATAAATCTTGATAATCCTTTGATATCAGTGTGAAATTCTATACTAATTTGTAGTATGAAGTCCTAGACCAGTCTGTACTGTTCATCATCTATGTTAATCCATTGACAGTGATATCAATGTATTTTCATGAAAAAATACAAAAATGTTTTGCGCTCCAGTTTTCTTACCATGTACTTAGAAAAGTACAGAAGATTTGCAATTATGCTCAACAAAACCAAAAAATCTATATCCAGTACAAGGGTTGGTTAAAAGACAAAAAAAAAGCAGGAAATCTGACATATCTGAATTGATTTCAGAATCAGTGATACTGGAAAAGGCACAGTGTATTTACAAACTTTGAGTAGCCAAAGCATGCATCCCACAAATCCTGACATCAAGCTATAGGTAGTCTCATTCATTCTATAAACCCATTTATTCATTATTTCTAACCAAATGTAAAACATATTTTTTGCCAATGCCGTACAGAATACTCTAGCTAAACTGCATCCAAGATTGACCTGAGGCAGAATAGCACAAGTATCACAAAGCCACTCTGTTCTGTATCAACAGAATAACTTTTGTGCCCATGGATATGATATATAGATGAACAAAAATAACTTCACCCACTCCCTAGTGTAAATAAAGATAATAATATACTGATGGCTATTAAGTATTTGAATAACAACACCCTCTTTCACTGATCATTGATGCACTATAATGTAAAACAAAGCAGAAGAAAAAAAAAGAAATAAGAACCACTCACAGCCACTGCAATCAGCATGTTTTCTCCCAGGCATATTTGTATCTTCAGTCCGAAAAGACAGTTTAGACCTCGCATCTGAAAAAAATGTGATTATGAAACCATAAATCTCCAAAACAGTTGAAAAAGACAATTAAGACAGGAATAATCTGAAAAATACTCAAAACAAGTCAAATAACATGGCTTACTAGTGGTCATGATAAGTTTCATGACAATTAGATTAATTAGAATTTAACTGCCTAAGAGACAGCTGCCTTTGTATATTTCCCAGGAGACTAAGAACACACTGAGTGTCTCTACTGGGTCTGCTGGTGTAATAATAGATTGCAAAGTACTCAAAACCTGACCTTATAGGAGTAAGGGTCAGGTGCATGCCATTTATTACTTGTAAAAAATAATAATTTTTTTTATCTTCAGTATCTTCCACTGAGAAGAAAAGCTCCTATAAGAGACATAGAAAGATATCCTAGAGACATTGCAATGATGGAACTACTGAAGCTTTGCGCTTGGAGGCCCCAAGTCTTACACACGCTTGGAACAATATCATCTTTTTCAGCAGTGTTGTATTAGGACAAAAAAAGGAAACTGAGATACTGTGGTCACATAAAAAAATCAGCAACTAGCTATACACAGAAAAGGAGAAGAGTAGTAAAAAAAGAGGTGGGCAGATGAAGGGATGGACCAATAACATTTAGGAATGAACTAACAATGTGTTTGCAAAGACCCTGGACCTGGCCCACAATCGCAATGATGGATGTGACTAGGCCACAACTTGCAATGAGACACCCTAAGGCTCCAGACATAGCAAAAGCAAAGATATAGAAGAAGGGCAAAGTGTTCCACTCCTGATGAAAGAAAAGGAATCATAATAACAGTTCAAGCTACAAGGCCCCTAAAGTGGAAGTCAGCCATTGTCTACAACAGAACAACTTTGCAATGCACAACACTGATTGAAGTAAACAATGTATTTCTCATTACAATATCAAGAGCATTCTCTGTACTTAATACTGAGAGATCAAAGATGTCAGCAGCCTCTGGCTTAGCCAAACTCACCTTTAATTTGTTTATCAGCTGGTTGTGAACTTCATATTCTAGAAATGGTAAACTCTGCAATGAATACAAGCAATGATAAAAATTATGAAAGATGTAAGGGAGAAATACAGATGATTTACTTCTTATCGTCACAACTTTTATGAAACTGCTAGAGAAAAAAAGGTATCTGGCATTATGAAACTCAAAAACTGGTGAAGATAACTGTACTAATGAAATTATTATGTATCTGCTTGCCAAACATGCAAAGAAATATTTTGTGATACTGAGAGATAAAAATTCAAATGAGGGTGGATCAAAATGTAATGCCTGTTTGCATGTAATTCATGTATTACGATAACTATGGAGACATGAATCATTTCAAACAATTATTTGAAACATTTTCAACAAGAAATCAATCTTCAGTATAGTCACCACGACGATCAATGCATCTGCGCCAGCGTTTTATCCAAGACAGAAATCCATTTTGGAAGAAGTCCACATCACGCTGCCTCACCCACATTTGGATTGCCTGCATGGGTGGGTCTGTGGTTCCTCATCCTCCATGGAGTCCTGATCTCCGCTCCGTCAGACTTTTATCTTTTCCCATTCATGAAGGAGAGTCTCCATGCAAATACGAGAGATTTGACACCTCGATGAAGTCAAGAATGCAATCCAAATGTGGGTGAGACAGTGTGATGTGGAATTTTTCCAAAATGGTTTTCTGTCTTCGATAAAACAGTGGCCTGGATGCATTGATCGTCGTGGTGTCTATACTGAAGGTTGATTTCTTGTTGAAAATGCTTCAAATAATTGTTTGAAGCAGTTTGCGTCTCCATAGTTACTGTAATACATACATGAATTAAATGCAAACAGGCAATACTTTTTTATCCACCCTCGTATATGGGCTAATGAATGAAAGAGAGATTTAAGAAAAATCAATATTCTTTGCTTTTATTATGATTGTTGGGATATTCAAATATATTCCTACAATAGTTTGATAAATGCTGGGATTGGTTTTCACTGTCTCTTCCTATCTTCCAGCCAATATGTTAAGTCCTTAATGTAAAAATTTTATTTGTTCAAATAGACTTCAAAAAATCACAGATTAGTTAAACCCATTTTAGAATTTGTTGCTTATTCCTAAATTACATCAATGTACAAATCCCGCTTAAAATCAGCTACTCACATCACTAACTTCTCTTGCAGACTGCTCTGAGCTTTTATTTTTGCTTTTGGCTCGGCACACCCTGAAATTTGAAGCAAATCATTCACTGATCTATTGATCCAATGATCAGATTTTGAATCACAGTCAGGAATAAAAATGCCACTCCTGATGAGCTGAAACACTAAATATGGCTGGGATCACTCTGAGAATATTTGCTCTGAATCTCTTATGAGAGAGCACGGGTGATATGATCTCAAAGATCAACTGCTTAGACTTCTGATAAAATTTTGCTACAAAATAACAACAGCACTTCTTCCAAAATTTAAAAAAATCAGCAAAGTGATACTTCATTAAATTTAATGTGACTGAAAACTTGATACAAAACTTGTTCTCAAAATTTCAGAAAAAGTGTTCTTAATATGGCAGAATGAATTCCATAGTACATTTAATACAAAAAATGATCCGTTGTTAAATTAACCTTTAAATGAATGTATCCATGACAGTTAAAATTTAAAGATGCAGTCTTTTAAAATTGCTAGTGATGCTTACCTTGCTTGGATCAAGCAGCCTTTACTCCAGACAGGCATATCTACAGGAGGATCCACTGTTGTAAACAATACTTCAGGTACATTTTTCTTTCTGCAATATAGAAGAAATTTTGGTAGTGAAAAAAGATCCTCATGCAATTCTGTTACTCACACAATTAAAATCAATTAATTAGAAATTTCTCGTTTTCAAAAGCTTCAGCGAAAATCCACATCTCTATGAGCTAAAAATTCTGGAATTTTGTTTGACAATTCTTGCTCGACTAGATATGATAAGACTAATGTCAAATTTTTCACGTACAGAGTTACTGATGTCAACTGAAAAAGAAAATAAGGTACCTCACTTTTAGTGAAAAAATTATTTAGCTACAACTCAGGTCTGTCCAAGACAGTCACGTTCGAAGTTAGCATCTGTGATCCCATATTCAGTCATAACTGATTTTTCTAAAAAAATTTCTCTCTTACATCTGAACGACTTTAATCCGATTATGCCACAAATAGTAATCAAGACATTCTTTCAAACAGGAATAGACGAAAAATGGCATAAGCAAGGACTGATTTTTCATGATTTCAATCCATCTAATAGTATTTAGCCAGCTGTTTTTGTCTTTTTTTTTTTTATATTTCTCTTCTTTTGAAGCTTTAAAAGATGATTTGCTGTTATAGGACATACTAAATATTATATATGAAGTATTTTGGGTGAAATGAAGGCTTTGGCCATGTATGTTTATGATAAGCCTTATAATTTTTGCTTCATGACCTTTTTTTTTTTTTTTTTTTCAACACAAACATGACCTTGGTAGCAGAAAAGCATCACACAGAAAATTACAGTATTTAGTTTGTTGTGACTTCAAGGAATGAAATCAGACTTTATTAATTATCTTATAGCATTATCTCAGCACTGAAATTTTGTGAATAAAATAAGGAAACAAAGATAATGCTGTACTGTTGTACATTACCTGCATATTGCACACTTGGACAGTTGTATTTCAAATGGTAGACTGGAAGGACTATAGGGTATATGACAAAGGGAACATCGACTTGAGCTCTCCTCTGCATTGGAACTGTAGAAAAAAACATATTTGCTAAAGACAAACTAAGATTTATGACACTATTTTCAATTTTGCACAAAGA
>JBCEWB010486779.1:0-19362 GCA_039654565.1 Peronia peronii | reverse complement strand
AGATAGATAGATAGATAGATAGATAGATAGATAGATAGATAGATAGATAGATAGATAGATAGATAGATAAATAGAGATAGATCTAGAGAAAGACATGGAGACATAAGAGAGAAAATGAGGGGGAAGAAATGAAGACCAGAATGAAGAGGGAATGGCGGGTAATTGAAAGAGGGATCAAGGAAAAAAAGTGAGGTAGAGACATTAACCAAGAAAGAGGGTGAATGATTACGACAGGAACAGAGCGAACGAGAGAGAGAGAGAGGGGGGAGGGGAAGAGAGAGAGAGAAGGGGTGGTCATGAAAATAGTGGTTGGAAGAAAATGAAGGGGAGAAAGAGAGAGAGAGACGGAGGGAGAGAAGGAGAGGAGCGAGTGAGAACAAAAAAAAAGAGAGAGAGAGAGAGAGAGATTTGGGAAGAAGCAAAAGATTGCGCTCAAAGAAGATGAGCGAAAGGTAATTTTGCTGTGACATTTGTTTTCTATAAGCTATTTTTGTACTGTAGGAATAATAGTATTTGTAGTGAACCAGAATCTCTTTGGCCAGCCATCTCTGCCTTTGTCTTCCTGAAACTCCTCTCCTGTCTCTCGAAGTGTTTACTTGCTTATCATTTTCTTTGAGAAGGAGAAGAAATGCCTACGCCACGAAGAAAAATATTTATTTATTTATTGTTACAGATTGTCATATTAAGAAGATTTGACTTCTGCTATCTATTCCATCATTGTCGTGCAAAAAAACCCTAAAATACGAATAAAAACTAAAAAACTAAAAATTTGATCATTAAGTACCGTTTGTATTTCCATCTCTTATTTTGTGCATACATATTAAGTCACACTCGCTGACAGTTCATCAGCTCATAATTATTTTACTCATGTGACGTAAACCCTCGGTGAAAGCCGCCATCCTGTTCTGTTCTCTCACAACAGAAGTACGTAAGTACGATCAACTGCTAGCTACCTCAGCTATCAACCTCTCTTGCTCTGGGCAAATTGATTGGAAATTTAATCAATTTCAGTGAGGGCGAGTTTAATGTTTGTTCGGTTTCAATGGTCTTCCTCCAGACTCGCCTTTGATAAGGGATGGCGCTGGCTATCAATTGCGTCCATAATGCAGTTTCAGATTAAGGGCAGGGCTAGTGAGAAGATCTCTGACTGACTTCCTTGCCGTGGTTAAATTTTGCGTGAAGATCTCTCTCTAGAGCCCTTTCGTTCCATATGCCCAATGCTTTTTTTAAAAACAGATTCTAGTGACTGAGGTGTAAATTCAAACCACTGTCTCATGAGCTAAACTGACCATGATACAAGTAGTGCAACTGACCTGAATATGAGTTCACCTGACCACGACACGAGCTCAACTGATCAGAGTGTGAGCTCAACTCAACCGCGGTGTGAATTTAACTGACCACTGTATGAGTTCAACTGACTGCGACTGCGGTTGCACTAGCTACAACAAGAGTTGACCTAAAACGACCCTGACATTCAGTGTCTCCGACACGAGACGAGCTAACAACGAAATGAGTTTTATGATACTACATGTGTGTTCAACAGATGCCTGAGGAGATCACAACAAAATCTCTTTGATTGCGGCAACAAGCAAAGTGAATGTTGCGTCATCAGCTGAACCGCCCCAGACTTAACCCCAAAACTGTCAAGAGAAACTGCCCGAGTGTCAGACTTTCTATGTTAGGTCTCTGAAAGACACTGACGAACAATTTCTTCTATTCCGCTTTTAGTTCGCCTTTCTCGCCAGGTAACTTCAGGCTTCGAACAGTCTGTGACCTGAAGAAGCTTTCAACAAAGGATGACAGCAATGTCGAAGGAAAAATTTGAATAATATGCAACCTTCCCAAGAGATCAGTTTAGCCAATTGTATACTGGTCTATCTCAAGTCTATACTCTAAAATTAGATTCTCGAGTGAAACGGCCGGCATATTCTGCTTAGCTTTCAATCTTTAGAAACCTTTACTATGTTTCTATGTACATAAACCCGAAAAAAGCTTATTATCTTTGACGTTATTCTACAAATGCGGTAATAATTGAATAATAAACTCGCGAGGGTGCTTGGTCCGAATTGTACGTTCGATAGTATGATGCGTTCAAAACACGTTTTCTCTGAGTAACATTCAGTTTAATCAACCAAAATATCAGCATCGAGGTGCGCAACTTGCCACACACTTTAAGTAACAGAGCAGTATCGGTTATACTAACCATCCTCCTGGAGGTATAAGGTATACAAAGAACTAAACCTATATTTAAACAATCTCCCAACGGAGGCCGTGGGTTCTCTTCTAGTGTTGAATATGTCACGCTGGATGTACAAAAGCCATTCTGTTTCCGTTATCCTAGTTTTCCCCCGTCATCCTCTCTGTCAAAGCTGACTAGTTATAATGAAGGTAACGAATTAAATAAAATGAACAACAATAAATTAATCTATGTTAACGTTCACGTACGTATCAGTACATGGAGATTAAATTCGATAACAATGCGTGGTTCCCAAGCCTTTTGTAAAGCATTAATTATGGTTTTAACTCCCTGACCAGTAAAATAATAATAATTATAAAAGTTGGAGAAATCATTCCGAGCTCTTTAATTGGTCAGTGGAGCATTTGCTCACCCAACACATAAAACCGTCATGGAACGGTGTGCCTCCTTCAGTGGCGGACAACGTTCACTATTTCTAAGAATATGTTATATGCTGGACATATAAAGACTCTGGCAGTGAATAAGTTAAATTACAATCAGATCAAAGACTCGCTATCATCGTTTGCCCTGGCATTCCCTTCCAAACAACCCACAGTGTAAGAACATGAAAACATATTTTTTTCGTGATATCACTTTATAGCTGGCCTGAATTCTCATCAATGAACGCTTTACGCAGGAAGTCCATAAGACTTATGAGTCATTATACTGTTAATCCTAAAATTAGAATACATTCTCGCGTGAACAATTTCGACACCATTGTTTCATTTAAAATATAATTCTTTATATTGTCCTGTACCAGATACCAGAAGGTCATAGGACGCTATAAAGTATGTTTGTGTTCTGTATGGAAAGAGTTAATATGAGCAATGTCAATCCATATCAAGAACCCTGGCATTTTAACAGTTTCAACTGCATATTTTCACGGCTAAAAATAAAACAAAACAAGACATACAAACAAAAACAAAAAACAAAAACAAACGGTAAATTATGAAAATTATCAATGTCGGTAACAGTACATAGTAACAGTTTTAAATGGGTTTTAAAAATAAAGGAAATGGAGGGGGGGGGGGGAGTGCTCGCATGTAGAGTAAAATTGCTCACTCTGCACATGGAATGCATGCCAGCTATTCCCCAGGTCTGCTTACGATATGCATTCGCTTGAATGAAATTTTGGAACTACAGCTTTTCTGATATGTCGGCAAATTAAATCAAATGCAAATTGCATGAGATTCTCTAAGGTCTTACTTAAACGTGGTTAAAATTTCTTTAGCCATCTCTGACGCATTAGCGGAGTAGTGCATGTAATTATTATTATAATATACTATGTATGGAAACATGTCACGTGTCCGGAGAGCCTGAAACCACTAACTGCCACAGTCAAAAGTAGAGCAGCTTTCATGTTGCTAGTGAAACATGTCAAATTAATTACTTTTCTAAACTGACCTTAACAACCGGTTCAGCTGCCCTAGAAACAAGCATGTTGTTGATTCAGCCCAGTTACATACAATTACCCTACAAAAGCCAAAACGAACACATTTAGAGTAAGTAGGTTTGTAATATAACGTGTAGCTCGTATATCTCTGCACATAATATTATTATGTATTTACCTTTCGCAAGCGAAAGATCTTCAACCATGGCACCTGTATGTTGTCAAGCCAAAACCTCACGCATATCAGACGTACACCTTTTGACATAAACACTTGGTAACAATAAAAATAATATATTCATTGCAAGCTAACCGCACCCAATGCCCTGCCCTCTTACCTTTCCAAAGTTTGAACTTTTCGCGTGCCTTCATCATGGTTTCTCAGAAATATCGACGCTATTCCAAGTGAGGAAAAAAGCAACACACACACAATATATTAGATTTACACAAGCTGCCCAAGGAGAAACTTGTGATGTTGAGGGAGAACTTGATCTGACCAAGGCACACGAGCTAGCAGGTAATATCGTAGTGCTCACCCCGACCTAGTGGCAGGCAGGCAGGCACACCAGCCCGTTCAGACTCCAGTCTAGCGGTATTAAGGGACTCTGGAACAAATCGCCGTCAATCTTCCATCCCGTTGTATGTTGTAAATTGTAAAGCCGTCAAGGGGAGGAGGCCGACCGAGTCTCTCCCGCCCTCTCCACTCCACCCTGACGGCTTGTTCATTGGGTGAATGAAATATTTACGCATCATGTCGGTCAAATAAATCGCAAATCGATACGCAGTCTGTTTCCTTGCAAGATTAGAACTGAAATGGCTACCCAAGGTCGAACACATCATTTTATGTAAGGAATACATGTTTTCCCAGCACCGCTGTGGAAGTTTATCAGTTATTGAAAAGTCGGCTTGGTGTGGAAAGCTGATGGTTAAAATTTCCGTATCGGTGTGGTTGGAGAAGAAATCAATGAAAAGAAAATTGCTCTGCGTGCAAATGTGAATAATTAAACGTAATCACCAAAGTATCCGGTTGTTCAAGGTATGTAACTTCGTCTGATAAGATACAATGGTGTCTTGCAAACACATGCCAGGAAGCTTGGTAAAAAGACTGTGACAGAAGATGGAAACACTTTGTCCGTTCTTTACATCATGACAGATAATAGTTTTTTGTTTGTTTGTTTGTTTGTTTGTTTTTCGATATTAATATTTTTACATTTTCTTCTTCCCAGGAGACTTTAAAATTTATTTCGTATCTTAAATCAAATTAGTTCACAATTGACAAGAGACTGAAACAAAATAATTTTAAAATCTCCTTTGAGGAAGAAAAAGAAAAATACTGATTAAAGAAATAAAAAAGTGTTGTATGTGATGCTGTAAACAACGAGCAACGCATCACGACCTTCTGGTACAGACTCTATACTAAATCACAGAACCTCAAGATGGTTGGTAAAACACTAATACAAAATTTAACCCCTTAACTGCTACGTCTAACACTGTTTAAACTTACAGCGATTGTTTTAAAATTTAGATTTGGTTGCTGTAATTCGGTGAAATTTACAAACTCTTTGAGGCGGTAAAGTAACTATGCTTTCGTCATAGTGCAAGAATCAAACATGCTGACAGAGATGAGGCATCGGAATCGAACCAGACATGTCGTGGCTGGGTTAAAAGGCTAACAGATTGTCGAATACCAATGCAGTTTCCAATCTTGAGATGGCGATGGTGATGCTACCAAAGGACGGGGCTCGGGCGCAGAGCGAAGGTGGAATGGAGAAGGGGAAGGGAATAGATGTCGGGAAAAACGAGAAGGAAGTTTAACAACAGACGAGAACAGATGGGCAGGGCAGGAATAAAACAACGACAATAACAAAAGAAGTCTAGGCGTAGACACAGAGAAAGATCAGGCTAAAGAGGAATGAGAGAAAGTGGGAGAAAGATAAGGGAGGGAGAGATACACAATGGGAACAAGACCGAGCACTATGGAAAAAGAAGAGAGAGAGAGAGAAAGAGAGAGAGAGAAAGAGAGAGAGAGAGAGGGCGAGGGGAGGGGGACAGGAATGCCACTCAGAAAGGCCCACACGTACACACACACAGACAGACACAGAGTGAAAGAATGAAAGACAGAAAAGGAGGGGACAGGAGACATAGAGATATTAACAGAAAGCAGAGAGAGAGAGAGAGAGAGAAATATACATGTAGAACGACAAAAGCCCATCAAAGTTCTGTGTCTATATCAAAAGGCACATCTCTGTACAAGCATTCCTGATAGCAGGCCAACTGCTTCCCAGCCGTTCAATGCCAATTAAACCCTGCCCTAGCATTGCTCATAATTATAATTATAGCGGCTAACACAATAAGGCCCGCCTGCTGCCTCAGTTCCCAGCATTCGATGCTTTTCAAGCTGCTAGACAGTTTACAGCAGTTTAAAGTTCCTGCACAGCCATATTGGCTGTCAATGGCAACAAGAGTGGCGACATCCTCCCGTAATTTTGAAAGCATGTGTTCAATCTCTCCAAGAGCTCTCTCCTTCCTCGTTTCTTTCTTTATTCTAGTTTTATTACTGCTAACATTTCGTGATTATATCTCTCTTTCTCTCTCTCTCATGGACTCTTTCTTCATACTCACTCTCTCTTTCTCTGTGACAGAATCATTCTCTCTCGACTTTTTCAGAAATTTACGCTTAAACGGCGAGTGATCCATCCATCCATCCATCCATCCATCCATCCATCCATCCATCCATCCATCCATCCATCCATCCATCCACTCCCCTTGTTTTTTTCCGAAGACAGCAATCTGAACTCCACGGGCAATATTCATCTGGTATTGTTGTAATTTCATTGCCAATCCCAGCCTCTGTTCTCAGTCACATAGAAACCCTATCTAACGTCCTTGAACCTTATGTGCTCCATGTCTATTTTCTTTTGCTATGGCAATAATCAAATTTGCTGTTCTATTACAATATTCCCCAGTAATGTCTTTCCGCTGTCATATACGCAGTCTAAAAGTCAGATGTTTCAAAACTGATGGCAAAGTTTTCATTGTTCACTGTATTCGAAGATTTCGACATAAAAAAGCACAATTCGTTGCAGTCAAAATTATACTCCATTTTTTTTTCATTTACAACAGGATCTGAGGTTCCTCACCAAATATAGTGAGGCGACAGCGAATTCAGAGTGTTATGGACCGACAGCTTTCGGCTTATATAACACATTGTCCTGCTTGTCAAATGGTCATTTCATTGGCATGACCATTTATTACAGCACTGGGCTGGCAGTGAAAGTAGATGGGACGGACACGGACGGGTGGGGGGGGGGGGGGGGGGGAGAGAAATGGACATAGAGGCTACTGCTCTTGACCAGTTGTTGAATTCTGATTTATTGGACTGACGACTCTTTCTCTCTCTCCCTCTCTTTATCTCTCTCTCTCATTCACTTTGCGCACCCACTCACTCACTCACTCACGCACTCACCCACACTCTCTCACCCATCCACTCACCCACCCACCCCTCAATCATTCCTTCCTCTCTTTCGTTCCGTCATTCTCACACTCCCTCCCTTATTCATTCCCTCCTTCCTTCATTCTCACTCACTCACTCATTCACTCACTCACCACACTCATTCCCTCCCTACCTCCCACAGACTAACTTAGTCTGTGCTATCCTCCCTGCTGAGTTTTCGTTTATTTGGCACACGCTCATAAAACAACAGCCGCTACTGGTCTCCTTCTACCCTGAGGTGTAATAAATCAGTACTCAACCATCTAGTAAAGAACACTTGCATCCAGCCAGAATAGCCATGGCCTTTCTCTGTCCATGTTTGTTTGGGACGGAGGTCTCTTCTATAGACCTGAGCAGCACTGGTCTTGCATTATGTACGTAAATGCTGAGGCTGAAATGACACGTAATAACAGGCGAGAACACGACACAAATTGTATACATAGAGACAGACAGACACAGTTACACCCTCACACTTGATAAAAATTTCATGAACTTGCACACTGATTACTATAATCTCAATGTATCTCGATGTTCCTCCTCCCATCACCCTCCCACCTTCCCCCTCCCCCAATAAACAAACATATACATTGGTAAAAACATGCACATACAGTTATTTAATCAATCACTAACTTGTACACACTCATACATCATACATTCGCTCACTTGCACACTCATTCACTCATTTCTTCACTCGCTCATTCAATTACTCACTCTTTCAAGTTAGTCACTGACTCACTCAAGTCACACATTCACCTTCACTTATTCAGTCACACTTTCATTCACTCATTTGTTCATTCGTCCACTTCTGTACTTATGAACTAATTTACTGACTGACATACAGACAGAGAAACAGATACACAGACAAACAGACAGACAGACAGACTGATTGATTCACTCTCTCACTCACTCTCTCACTCACTCACTCACTCATTCACTCACTCAACTACTCACTCAAACGTCCTCTCACGCATTCACTCACTTTCTGGTTCCTTTTATCAATATTTCACCACTTCAGATTACAACACAAAATAGATTTATACAAGCTTTAATTTTTAAGACCGCTCAGTTCTTTCCTTGTTTTTTTGTTCTTTCTCCCCCCCCTCCCCCCCGGTTCATAAATCTATCACATTCCCAGTGCGATCAATACAAGCTAATAAAACGCCCAAATACCACTGCATATTGACACGGATGGAGACATACACTGTTTGTTTTCTCCCCCTCTTTACCACCTGGATACCGCAATGCTGAACATGCTTAATACTAAAAAAAATGACAGTATACAATCAGTGTATAGACAGCAGGTCGGACAGCACAGTAATTATTTAACAATCTCGGTCAAAATCATGAGAAACAAAATCGAGCTTGTAGCACAATATATTGGTACTATCCTTTGCTTAGAAAATAAAATGCAAAACCAAGAGTTATATGACTATTCAACAAAGGAGAAATCTACAAGTAAAAATAATGCCCTCGTTTCATATTGATAACCAAAACATTGGTTCCTAATCCGTGGTTTACTAAGAAAATCAAACTTTGCACACACAGCAGTATAACATCAGATTTACAGAACATGAGTTTGCGATAAACGTAGTCCTCTTTTATGGCCACAAAAGCCAACAGGTCCGTGTATAACATCATGTTACACTATCAATATGAAACTACTGAAATAAAGTAATAATTATAATTGAGGAGCTGAAATGCAAATATTAGGAAATGAATAGAAATCTGGGGTTTTTGATTACATCGACTGTGTTATGATATCGATGAAACTGGACTTTACATGGAATTTTGATTCTGTTTGCAGGACAAGGAAGGAATGGGTGGCACAACGCTAGCTGTTCTATAAGTATGGTATAAAAGTGACATAAAACAAAGCAAAAAAGGAAAACAATGAATGTACTATATGTATTTCCACTATAGGTCTTTGACAAACGTATGGGATGTCCTACAACCCCGATCCTGAATAGTAAATTGTGAAAATGAGACTACGGAATCAAATTAAATCCAGCAATCTGCAGCAAATCAACTGTTATAAATTATTCTTCAAACCATGAGACATAAATGTCCAATAACTACAGCATTTTAAACGTAAGTGCACTCAAAACAGCAATGCTGAAGTAATGGAGTAGATCAATCTATACTAAATCTGCAGTAGGTATGTCTTCTCTTTAACCATTAAAGTGTCAGGAGAGTGAATTTTAGGGCTAGCAGTGCCATGATGACATTTTTTCCTGATAAGGAAATGAGAGCTTAGGCCTCAACACCAATAAAGATAAATAAATCTTTTCATTGTATTGTGTGTCACTTGGAATGTCATTCAAATGCAGGGTACTATGAGCAAAGGCTTTGAACAGATCGGTCATCTTGCGCTTTCAAGGTTAAACTATGGTAACTGAAAAGTCTATTCTGTGATGGGTGGTGGAAAAAAAAGGGGAGGGGGGGGGGGGGGAGAGGGTCACTAAAGATTTCGTCTGAGCTACTTCCCATGAACTGAGAGGAACGAGACAGTACAGTTTTTAGTCTTTCTCACTATAGGTACCACCAAGCAAGAGCAACACATTTCCTTCCAGGATTTTATACAGCTATGAAGTCTCGTCTGCCAAAAGCTTAATAGTTGTGTCAGACACGAATAATCAAATATGATCCACAATGTTCAATATGAAATAAATATGCAATAAATTCATGTAATCTCTGACAGATCTGCCGTAAATACAAGTAGTCAATTACATGTATGATAAGAAAGTGTTTTGTTATACACATACTGCAACAGAAAGTGAAATCATAAAACCACAAATAATGGAGCAAACAACACCAGCGGAATCTGCAGAAAATGAAACTATAAATTGTAATACCATAGGCCTACCCACAATAGGCAGAATCTGCAGTAAACATGTGTTACCTTGAGGCCATAATAAAAATAGTCGCTATTTTCTTGCGCAAGGCCTAAAAAACAGAGACCTTAAAATCAAAAGTACAGATCAGTGCGGATGAATCCTCAAATATACCAATGTTCTCTCACAAATAATGAGCAGCCATATCGAAGAGGCAACCGCGCCCATTGATCCAGAACAACCTTGAGTGACTTACTCAAGCTGTGAGATGAAACTACATATGTCACTAGTCAGATATGGAGAGCGATAATTATTCTTTTTCACCGTAATTAGGGACTAATGTACTGAGCCAGATGACTATATATATGCGGTCTGTGTGATCTCGTAAATATGTCGTCTCTCTGTCTGGGGGGTCCGTCTGTCTGTCTGCCTGTATGTATTATGTCTGTATGCCAGTCTGTCTGTCTGTATATCTGTCCATCTGTTTATCGATCTGTTCATTCATCTACTTATCTATCTAGCTGGCCTGCGACGGTTGTCATAAACCTATACGGATTTACAATGCAGACTAGTTGTGTTTTCAACGCCGTCATAGAAAAACACATTTATCAAGTACACTCGTTCTTTGCTAAAGTTGTTCCCCCGCTGTGAATTCCTTTACAGAGAGATTTCCATGGACTGATAGCACCGTTGGCGATGGACAATACCCAAGGCACCCTGGCGCCTTGAAAGTAAGCCTGAGCTGAGTTCTTCCAGCCATGTCTGCCTTGGAATGAGCTCAATTGGTCAAGCATGACCAGCGGACATTAGAGAGCGTGTCGGTCAATAAAATGTGTGTCTCCTGTCATTTCCAGTTTTTGTTAGACAAGCACAGCGTAACCGAACATTATCTCTTTCTCCGTCCCTGATTTGCTTGTGTGTGTGTATGTGTATGTGTGTGTGTGTATGCGTGTGTGTGTGTGTGTATGTGTGTGTGTGTGTGTGTGTGTGTGTGTGCGCTTCCTAGAAAGATGTTTGCCGACTTGTAATGGTTTCAAAAATTGAATTTTCTCTTTCTTTGTTCTTTCTTTCTTTTTTTTCTTTTTTCGCCACTCTGGTCTCTTTTCTACCTTTCTCTGCTCCTCTTTATTTCTCTGGTTCCCTCTCCCATTCTGTTTCTTTCTCTTGTCATCTCACCCCCTCCCCTTCCTCTAACTCTTATCGTATTTATATCTTTTTTTTTCTATCTTCTTTCGTTCTCTTTTCTTGCCCTTCAGCTCGGCTTTCATCCCTCTGTCTTTCTTTCGATCTCTTTCAAGCCCTTATGATTCTAAGTTGCTATTTGTCTGTTTTAAAATTTATCTGAAATGACAAATATTTTCTCTCTTTCTTTGATAAAATCGTATTCCGATTCCCTCACTTTCTCCTTAGCTCTCCCTCTTTCTTCATGCGCTCTTTGTCCTTAGACTTCTCTCCTATTATTTTTCATGTCCTTAGCTCCTCTCTCTCTCTCTGTGTCTCTCCCTTCTCTCTCTCACGCCCTTTCTTTCGATACACTGTTCTCTCCTTATATCGATCTTCCCTTTCTATCTTTCTGACATTTTTTTCTCTCTTCTCATCCCCCTTTTTCTTACATTTTTCACTCCCGCTATCATGTCCAAATGTGTCCCTTCCCAGCGGCTGTTTTTACCAATGTTGTTATGTTCCACTCCCGCATCCTTTTCGTGGCCAAACTCTGCTTTTTGCCCATCGCCACATAAAGAAAATTACAACTTTAATGTAAAACCAATACTGCGTTCTCACACTCGGAAACCTTCCAAGATTCTTTAAGATCAAATTATGAACGATTTACTCACCTCTCGAAATGCTTTAAAGAGAGGCTACTAAATTCACATATTCGATGTTGGTTCACCTTTCCACCGCAAGTGGTAGACGATTAGTTGTCATCCCGTTTCGCACATAAAAATCTTAATGCACTACATACATCTATTAAATTAGATATGACAACAGTTATCAGACATAGTGGCGAATAAACACTAATTAAATGTCATCTCGTTTCGCAAACAAAAATCTAAAGTTCTGTATCTATAAAATTAGGCAGGACATCGGTAAGCAGGCATAATGGTCAATAGTTATACAAAAATTGAGTTCTTTTCAAGTCCATCATGCAGATATCTCACACACTGCAAATAAACAAGGCAAATCAAGGCTCATTATGGCTTCCTTTTTGTTTTTGTTTTTTTTTGTTTTACAATAACACTAGTTTCTTTACGTTCAATGATGATATTTTTTGTTGTTGTTGTTTTTTGTCAAATGCTTGTTATGTGGTACATTTAAAAACCCTCAATGTGGGACCTGTCACACTCGTCCCATCCAAACTGAGCCAAAAACAATCTACAATGTATACAATAGGTGCACTCAGGAGATGTACAGCATTATGACAGAAAACCGAATTGAACAAAACAAAAACGTATTACTTAGAGCGAATTGGTAAATAATGATGTAATGATATATAGATTTATAACTCCGTTTCTGAGACCACCTATATACAAAATCATATTACCGCCCTCAGGAAAAAAAAAAAGGATAATTATGTGAAATTTCAAATTGCGCATTTTATCCACAGTTGAGCAGGGAGGCGCAGTGGCTCTGTGGTTTGGCGTCTGCTCACGGAGAAAACGGGCCGCGATCGACTCGCGGGTTCTGCATCGGGGGATGGAAGGACACGAAGATCGAAAACCCGCATTTCTTTCAATGACTCAACGGTCCCCTGGCTTCCTGTGGGCAGGGAAGCTCGACGTCTGGCCTTCTCGATAAGGGCGAATATATTTCGGAGGTCCCGTGTGTACGTTACGCACGTTAAAGAACCCTTGGCAGTTCAAAATCGATGAAAGAGTAGGTTGCGTGCGTGCCGCTGTCCGGGCAAAATTTCCAAATTCCAAATTTCTAGCCACAAAAATTCTCAGCAAAAAACAGGTAACCTCTTTTAAAAAAGCCAGATAATCCTACTTTCTTAGGATTGAAAGGCTTAAGAAAAACAAACAATTGAGTGAACAATACATAAAATGTAAATAAGAGGATGCAATTGTATTAACTATATTAATACAAAGGATTGCCTCAATTTGCTTCTCGATATATCATACTTGAAAGAATGCTTAGAACGGCGAATAAAAGTCGCAAACTTACTAACAACAACGAGACCTACATTGGGCAGCAAAACTGAGACCAACTTTGCTCAAATGGGACAACTCTGACAATGCAAAGTCCAAGGATCCTTAAGCCATTTTCACTATGATGAAGGAATGTATTACACATTACAATGCTATAGGCCTAATTTGGTATCAAACAGTGGGCTCCAGTAACGAAATGGCACCTTGTTATTGCAGAAACTAATTCACTACGTATGCATGACTAATTCGCTATAGTAACAAGACTAATTCACCTTGACCGAAACACGCCAGTGCCATAGCTCCATCACAACTCAACTTTCTGCTTGTGAAGGGGTCTCTGCTGTTGGAATAATAATCTTCTCTCTTTGGCAAAACGTATTATCACTGAAATTGCTGTTTCATACAAAATGGCCAGTTGGTTTTACACATCCTATCCTTTGACATATGGGCACACACTACAGTTTTTGGAGAATGAAGCGATGCAATATGTTGTCTTTTAATAGTACAAAACGTTGTGTTGAAATATGAGGAAACAATTACAGTGTAACGGAAAAGACTTTGTTCTGTCAAAGTACGGCAGCTGCGCAGGTTTACTGATAGTTGAAATAGAACTATATCTGCATATCTCAATGTCTGTCTAATCCCGTCTGGCTAATTTATATCGAATAATCCACTAAACAAACATCAGTGCCAGACTGTGAACACGTTATATTTACAGCTAGCTGTAAGCACATGCTGGTATGTAATTTCACCTTCTCTTTCGGCAATAGATTTTAATTTAACAACATAATAAATATCAGCACAATTACGGCAACCACTGCACCAACCACTGCACCAACCACTGCACCAAACACCGCGCCAAACACAGTTCAATGACATTCACGAGTTAGAGGTTTATCAAGATGCTTAATGATAATTCGTCGCCCCAAAATTAAACTGTCCTAACTACAACAGTTTTATGCTGTAGTTAGGACAATTTAATTCTGGGGCGACGAATCGTCAAAGAATGTGAATGACAAAAACTATTCAAAACATCCATATTTTTGTTTAAACATGTGCAATCTCACAACTTTCTTAAACATAAAGGACGGAATATACATGGGCATAAATGGCGTGGTAATAACTTCACTTCTAGAGTCATCGGATAACAATTCCTTTACTGCAGTCATCATTTTGTACCTGTGCGCGAGATAAGACTTTGCGGCGGTGTAATTTATCTTTGGAACAGTAATCGAGCAGATGATTGTAAACTGCCATTCTCTGCGTGTAATTGTGAAGTATGCTTGCCGTACTGCTCTGTTAAGTGTACCATCAATGTACAGTCACAGGTGACAGTGGCATAATGTTAGGAGGAACAGATGTATGCAAATACCTATGTATGAGCTGTAAGCCGTCGCATTAATAAACGTTCAATGTAAGTAAGGCAAATAAATCTTCTCCCATCACCAAGATTTGGTCATCCGTGAAGAAGTATGTGGTTTATGGTGGGCAGTGCAGTTAACATTACACTCTTACTGCACTGACTTTAACCATTTAAAATCTAAGCTCAAGCTCAAACTGCAAGTTCTGTTGTTTTCAAAGCTTATTGCCAACAGCATCTCGACTGTCACTGCAGACAGCAATCTAGATTCTGACGTATCCTATTTCAGGGAAGATAATACCATGTTTTACATCGTCTATTGATACAGGACTACATCGAACTTTTGAAGGACCGCTATGAAAAACAAGTTTTGAAAATGGACTTTCTGGAATTTCTCCTCACTACATACAAAGGGCCTTTCTCATGTCTGAACTTACGACACTTTACTCCACAGGTACTCTTAAGATCATGGTTCAATTGAAAGATATATATATATATCTTTGGTCCAAACATGCCTAGAATATCAGTGGCATCTTTTCTTCTGTCTTTTAATCCTAAAAATGTCCGAAGAGCCCGCTAGAACGCCAGTGGTTCCATAATGATACTTGTTTATGTTCAAGAAATGACATCTAACCGATAGTGTAAGACGAGTACACTATTACTGTGGGCTAGTTTATTTGGAAAGTCATCATAAATACAAAATATAAAGAGCGAGTTTTTCACCAGATCGGTTACGACATTGATCAGCCATGCAATCACAAAATCACAAGACATAATACAATAAACAAAGTCAGCCTTACTTGGCACAAAAACAGGTACATTCTACGAAAATCTTCTTCACTCCACTTTTTTATGGTATTGAACTGATCTCACTGTCCCACTCTCTGAAACTCTCCGATTTTGCCAATTTCGATAGCTCGCAAATGAGATATTTCGAGATCGAGATGGGTCACATGACCGAGGAAAAATCGCTCACATCGCTTTGTCTATATGGTGTGACATGTATGAATGTTTATAATTGGTTAAAGTGTGTCTGTCATGCGCAGATCAAGTACACAAATCAGCATGTGAGCGAAAATTCCTCGGTCATGTGACCCATCTCGAAAGACCTCATTACGATACAAATCTGCTTCATTGAAAAGAGGCCACTATCAAGACAGAAGAAAGTCGTGGCAGGAATTCCACCAATGGCAACCATCGAAATAACCTCCACCAGGAGGTTTAAAGACGTGCATATAAAGTAAATGGCGACCATATACGCACTAACAAAACACAGATAAGTAAAATATAACTGGTCTGAATTCATATTCATATTTTCACTTTGAAAAATACTTTTCTAAAGAAGTGTTGAGAAAGATGAAGATGGTGTTTCTTCCGCAACTGGTGTTGAAATCAACAGTAAAAGTCAAAAGCCACCATCACCACCATCATCTACACCAAGGACAACAACACACAGCTACATCAAAAAGTAATACATATAAACGATCAACAACAAAAGTATATCGCTGAACAATACTACAAAAAAAATACATGTGAACAACAATAACAAGAACGGACCAACTGAAACAAATAACAATGATTATAAATACAAACACACTCGTCGGCACACACACACACAGACAGTATTACAACCGCCGGTGTTTACTTCTACCTGCCACAGCCGGCCAGCAAGTCTGTAAACAATTAGCAGTGATTATGCCGATCATTATCGTGCGTCGACCTGCTGATGGCTCGGGTATTATTTATTACCTCACAGAGCCGCATGAAAACCTTTGATGTCGGCGCGTTTGCCGTGAGCAGTTAGCAGACTATAGCCACTCCTGCGGGACGTAAATCCTTGTGTTTATAAAAGGGCACGTAGGGGTCTTCATGGAGGCCTACATGTACGAGATCTGGACGGTCGAGATCACCCCCCCCCCCCCCCTCCCCGTCTCCACTGGCACTGAAAGACCGAAATAAAGAACGGATGAACATGTACTACAAAACGACCAAACCTCAAGCAAAGAGAGGTAATCTTTTCCAGAAACTTTTTCGGAAATGTAAGGCAATCTGCACAGGAGTACAGTGGTTGCTCTTGCTCATGTCATGTCTATTGGAGCCTTCTATTTCTTAAGTTTGCATCTGTCCACCGTTCATAAACATGGTGCATACACCCCATATTACAGTACTTTTCTATGATACACTTCCGGCTTGCTAAAATATGACGTAGTGCTGCGTTCCGCTTAAAAAAAAAAGAGCAAATACAAAAATAAAACGCGGAATAATGACGAGGTTTGTCCTACCATTCTTTTCTACACATCAAAGAAGTCAAGCAATTATCCCCAGTAAACATCAGGCGTGACGTCAGACCAGATTCCGGGGTAAGATAGTCCATTCTTGGTCCATTACCAAGTAAAGTTTAGTAAAGTAACTTTAATGCTTTTCTGGCACTTGAGAGCTAAGGAAAGAAAGATTCGTAGGAAAGTCGGGGTGGGGGTGGGGGGGGGGGGTGGGGGGGGGGTTGCTATATAACGATCAAAAAGTAAGCAAGAGCAATACAGACGTACCTTTTCCAGAAACCTGCTCGGAAATATAAGCGATCAGAGTGACTGCTGGCTGTCCAGACAGACTGTTCTGAAGTTTGCACTAATAAGAACATATTATGAGCGAGAAGTCTTCATTTCAATTAATATTTTTGGCGTCGATGGCCGAATGAGTTTAAGAACATCGTAAAACTGGCCAACTGACTTCAAACACTATATCTTTCCGTCGACAGCCTTCAGAGACCAAAATTGAAAAGAGTTTGTCTGTACAGCCAGAAAGTTACCCAAAGTGATAAAACATTGTGTGGTAAAATGACTACCCAAAACAAGATTCGCACCAAAAATGAAAACTTGTGTTCCTTTACCGAAAAGATCCATTCAAATGTAACGGACAGCATTTTAGAAAAGTCACATCTGCCTGAAGCAATATTTCTACTCTAAATTTCATAATCAAAGAGGCAGAGCTGTTCAGCATAAATAACGATACCTGTCCACCTGATTTCAAACTGTTGACACATTGTGATCTGAAGATGTAATGCGTTCTGTCCTGGGAAGGTGAGCGTGCTATCGAAGGGTACTATATCTGAACAATCTGCCCACCTTATCCATAGAATAATGCCATCTCCTATCTATCTTATTTCATCATGTATCGCCTCCTCTTGTATTATATCACATCCCCTCATCCTATCATTTTATCGTCATCTCATCTAGTTAATCCTAAATCTCAGGGGTCCGTCGACCTGCCACATTTTCCTGTAGCTGCTGTTCACTAGAGGACACTGCGGTACATTCAAGTTGGATGGTTCCCATACTCTGTCTGGGTCCCTCACAATGTGGGACCAATAAACAGATAAGCACGGCCATATACAAATAGTAATATACATGGTACACAATTAGGGTCAGCGTGGGGGGGGGGGGGGGGGGTGTAAAAGTACCAGTTCACCACCGGGGGCTCTCAATCTGCAGATAAACAAGCTCATCAAACATCCATAGCTTCAGCCACTATAGGCATCACAGGAGCAGGACAAGGCACAGGCACATCAGAATACAAACTGCATCAATCATACACTGTAAAAATTGTCTGTAAAGTTATAGTCCTCAACTGTGAACTTACAATCAATTTACCGTATATTTTACTGCAAGATTTTTTGCTGTAATTTTACTGTGCACATGTAGCATTTCTGATGCCAATTTTTTGTCGCATTTCAACATCATGGTCTGAAAAGCATTTTACAGGAAGACATTTTTTTGCTGTAGTTTTACGGTACAACTTTGGCATTTTTGGATGCCAACGTTTTGCAATATTTTTACATGAAAAAATTTTACAGTGTATATGTAGACGAAAAGAGCCATGGTAGTAGTTGTAGTGGCGATCGGCAATAACAAAAGTAATATTTTACGGCTGTTAATATTCCCATTAATTTTATTATTATTTTTTTAAATTTTTGTTTCAATCAAAGCACATTTCCAAATTTTTTGGGCCTTAAGTCAGCCTTAGACTTTTGTATATTTGTCCACTATTTGACCAGCGGTGAGGAATTAAAGTAAAAGGGGAAAAAAAAGCAATACGTTCCCCTTTTCTTCAGGTTCATTCAAAGAGAACTTAATGGTCCATAGGTACCCGGTCCAGCTTGTGTAGGTGAGTACTGTTTTGGTCAGGTTCGGATGATAGGAACAGTGATCATCATCGAAATCGCTTAGTTGCTTTAGGAGAGATGCGTAATTCATAAAACCAGAGCGAGAGTCATCTCATAATTCGCAATGCCAAACAGGATAGTTTTGACTGAAATAAAGCAATGAAATGCATCTTTAAAAAAAAAAAAAAAACACGCTAAAAAGACCTACTGACAGCCTTCAAATCTTGCTCTCATTTTCATTTGATACTCGGCAATTGCTCAAAGAGCATCCATTACATATTTACATCACATATCCCAGATTAGTGGATTGTTTTTGTTCTGATGATCGCCGAATCTGAGTGAACGAGCAGATGCACACAAATGCAAACATCGGTATAAGAAAGCAAGATCACATGTATTTGTATTGATTACATGGTGTTACGGTTAGAGCTCATTAGCGGATCAGATGGTGAGGTAACGACGTGATGTGAAGTACAGGGTGATGTCACAGTTGCTCTTATGATTCATTTCTCGATCAGATCTGGTCTGGTCTGATGCTGGAATATAGATCGATAAATGGACTGATAGAAAGACATATATACAGATACAAAAGACAGATAGGGAGACAGACTGATAGGCTGACAAACAGACAGATAGATAGACAGATAGACAAATGGACAGAGAAACAGGAAGACAGACAGACAGACAGACAGACAGACAGACAGACAGACAGACAGACAGACAGACAGACAGATAGATAGATAGATA
>JBCEWB010486778.1:0-37584 GCA_039654565.1 Peronia peronii | reverse complement strand
TTGTTTTTCTTTTTTTGTTTTTTCTCCCTGCCCCCCCCCCCCCCCCCCCCCCGGCCCCCGCCTTTTCATTTCCTCTCTCCTCATTCCTTCGCCCACTCCCCCTTTCTCCATGTTAAAAAAAAGAGGGTCCTTGACAACTCTTTATAGTTGCGTGCCTGGTTTAGTTTACATAGTATCTCTACTTACAAAGAACTCTAGGTAAAAGTTTTCTGAAAAATATTTCATTCTTTATTGTTACTTTAATGGCAATCTGTAGCATAAAAGCCCACAAAAACAATGGACTCGTGTTCGTCTCGTTTTCGGCAACCCAGGCCAAGCCGAAGACAAGATGAAACGAGACATAAGGGCGCAAGACCTCATTTTCAACTCGCTGGCAACCGAGGCAAAGATGAGGGCCTTTAAATGGTTTAGAAGATGTTTCTACAGGCAGATATTGAGTCAGCTTATTTTGTAACGTATGCAGACATTAAAATTTGTCTTATTTCATCGTCTAGGGAGTCTTCATCTCGACCAGCTCGGCAACACAGACTGGCAGCATGATGATCCTCAAGCAAAAGCAACAACAGAAGGAGTTGAAACAGTGCTTTTAAGGAAGAGGCTAGGTGGACTCCATGGGGACCTAAACACCGAGGTCATTTGGTCTCCAAACACCTATAAAAAAATTATGACTACAGGCTGGATATTTCTAGCTTGTTTTTACTCAAAATCGCAAATACGAGACAAGACCAATAAATATGCAAAACATGTGAAATCAGCAAAAGTCCTTTTTGCAAAACAGATATTTACTGTTTATTTTTTTTAAAAATAATTTGGAATATCCTCCTCCGGTGCTTATCGATTCGAGTCTATTATCGATGGTTGACGACAACCGAGCATTCTCCGAACTATATACATATATTTTATGTAATTACCGTTTATATTTTTAATTGTGAACCTAATTTTTTTTTCTAGGTTTATCGTCAGGCTGTGATGCCTGCATAATGACGATGCCGAATAACGGATATCATTCAATCGTAGATCTAATCGAATTTCGCGAAGCACCTCGTGGTTAGCCCTGTGCATGATCGGTCGCGATAACCGGTTATATCGGAGTCATAATCGATTAATCACGCGAGTCACCCTCCCCATTCCCTTTTCCCTACTATGTGCATGTCAACGTTCGTAAAAAAAAAAAAAAAAACTGTTACTGATCCGCCAAGAACTGAGTTGTATTCACCATTTAACTCTAGTAGTGTCAAGGGGACGATTTGCCGCAACCTTTTTATACTTTGCATATTAATTAAGTTTTAGATAGCTACAAAACGGCAGCACGATATTCGTTTCATACATGTATTGCCATTTTTTGTCTCACTGTTATTTCTTGAATATGAATCCATATCAGAGTGGAAATGTTGAATTCGGTTTCTTCTGGCGTTTTTATGGTTAAGGTCATTACATAGGTCGACTTCGAGGCGCCCGGCGCAATTTTGTATTACATGCGTTTCACTTGTCCTCCCCCACTCCCACCTTATACCCCCCCCCCCCTCAAACCTCCTCCGTGCAAACTTCTTTGAATAAACGACTGAAACAGACCATAGTGTATTTGCCAAATTATCGCGGTATCTTTAAAAAAAATAATAAAAGCCGTACGAAACAGACTATTGTTGAGCTTTGCCGTTGTTGTCACAGTTTGACACGTAGTATGTCCTTCCCAAATTCTGGTGAGATGGTTGCCACTTTTTTTTATCAAATTAAAATCACAACTAATGAGGATTGTAAGGTAATATTTGGTATCAGACTACACTAGAATTCGACGCCCGATCGATCTGTAGAGTCAGATTTGTGAAAAATTGAGTTTCACACCCCAAGGTTTTCTTAATTTAAGTCCCCAGTCAAAGGTCAAGTGATCGAAACTCGGACTGATTGTGGGGTGGCGGCAATTTTGCTTTTGGCCACAATAGACTAAGGTCAAGGCCATAAAATAACCGATGTGACGTTACACATGACAAAGGAGGAAATTACTTAACCGATAGAATAATCGATCATCGACGGTCATAGGAGTCGATTAACCGTTAACCGTCGGTCACAAACATTGTCGGTCATGCACAGGGCTACTCATGGTTCATCAATGGTGACGTTAACATTTGGAATCAAAATACAATGTCTCGATCTATGTATTCAACAACGCTGACGTGTTTTTGCTTATAATAGTGAGAGAAAAATCATGGGGCTGAAGCAGCGGTAGGCTCTTTTTAAGTGTCCGCTGACATATAGATTTAAGGTAATCTGATTGTTTGTTTACTTGCTGCGCTGGTTGCAACAAGGCCGTTGGATGAAATCAAAATACACTGTACAGCATAAAAGTGATGATTTGTCGATAATATATATAGGTCTTATTGAAACTCATTCTGCAGGAGTCTTGTTTTTTTTTTTTGTTTTGTTTTTGTTTTTTGTTTTGTTTTTTTTTTTTTATGTCAAAGATTGAGGATTAGACAAACAAACAAACAAACAGCAAAAGTGAAAGGGGGTGCTGGAGGGGGGGGGGGGAAGACACCAAGGCTAGGTAGACTCCTGTAGGGGTCTACGTATACACTTTCTTTTTTTAAATACCAGTCGTGTCTAAAACATGGACAAGTACTATAATGTGCCCGTTATCCATAGTAGCTCTCAGGTAAATCAAAACAAACAAGCAAAACACTATCCGACACATGACATAATATTGCAAGATTCTTTTTTAAAAATTGGCCTAGAACTTACAACATCTGATAATTGCAAAGTAATTTGATGCGACACCGAATCCCATCATCATTTTTTAAAAAGTATGACTAATAGAGCTAATACTATATAAGTAGCTTTTGATATTGTATGTTTCTTGCAGACTGGTATATAAGATCTTAAATGTTACTCAGCATATGTGGATTCTGATGCTCGCTGGTGTCATATTTAGAGATAAGGATATTATAATTAAATTAACTCATCGTAAACATCTGAGAGTATGATATTAATGGAAACATTTAAGTTGATAGCATAATATATAGGTCAGTGTTTGGAAATGAACACTTCAACATACAATCTTTTAAAAAAATTCTGCAGTTTTATACAGATTGATATGCCAAATGTGTCCAACTAGATCAGTTCCAGTGAATCAGAGCGGATATAATTTGGCTGTCTTTAAAGTAACAAACGATAAATTAAATCTTGTTCTTTGTTTATTGTGATTATGTTCAACACAGAAAAGTTAGAGAACTATTTACACAAGTTTTTTTTTTACATTTTTAATGCTAAATAGACTATAACAAGTCTGAAAAGCGAGCATTATTTTTAGATGAAGATTGAATTCTTTGATCTTTGTTTCAAGGCAAAATGCCAGTCATTGTACCATAACAATATTAATTTGTTTCTCAGTTGTATTTAAAACATCACACTGTGCATTCATAAGCCCCAGATCGAAGGAAGATACACATTTCACCAGTTACTGAAGGTGTCATGGTTTCCAACTATGTGGTTGCCGCGTGCAAGCCGGACAAACTGTTTCTTTTTTCTCTCTCTCTCTCTCTTTGTCACCGTTTTCATCATTTTTTTTTTCTTTCGTCACAAAAGAAATTTTCTTTTGTGGCTGTCAAATTCACTCAGTACCATCGAGAGATATGGCATGAAAAGAACAAGAAGGATGAGAAAAGAATGCTCATTCTGGTCCGTTTTTCACACTGGAGTGAGAGCAACTTGGGGATGGCAAGTGCATTTTGTTTTTGTTTTTTCAGCAAAGCACGCTTGTTGGTCTGATAGTTCTTGTGCTAGATATGTCTTAAATATTCTTGGCACAGCATCCTCTCTAACCTCTAAGTCTTTGTATCTTCAGTTCTTGCTAAAAAGCTATCTAAAAAGTAAATAGTGCACACTTTTAAATCTGTGTGAATTTAGATGGCAAAGAATCAGCATGGGGGAGAAAGATGGGATGTCTTGCTACCCAACAAAAGTCACATGAACTTTTCAACTGAGTCAGTAAAAGATGAATGTATTCATTTACATTGTGGCAATATTTGAGTCTCTCAACGCTAGACTGGATTACATTACAGTGGAGAAGACTCGGCTGGCTACGGTTGGCGGAGTAAGCTGGGCGCGGTGCGTCCTCAGCTCTTTTGTTTTATTAAACCATCCATGTTTTCTTTTTATCCTTCTTACTTTTCTTGTCTTCACTCTTTCGACGGATTCACTGATTAGCATCAGGCCTAAATAGTGGTGGTAATTTCAGTAGGTCTTCCTTAAAGTCGCCTTTCCGTACTACCATTTACTTATTTATTTTATTTCCCTCCGTAACTAAATTTTTAACACTTACCACTAAGCTTATTATTTGGAGGGCGTCCTAGTTCGATAGGCATTTAGTCATTAAGCGTCCTAGTTCGATAGGCATTTAGTCATTAAGTTTGTTAAGTCTGTCACACATTTCGAATATTTTACCCATAAATTTCCAACCCACTCCGCCAAAACGCGCTTCCTTCCATAATCCAATCGGGCTCCAAGGCCGGAAGTTGCCCAGCGCACCATGTCTATTTAATAGTATGTCTATCGCTTAAGTTGCATTTTGTAGCAGATTATTAAGTTCACATAATTCATGAGTATCATTCATAAAAGTGACTTTTCGTTGCACTTTACAAATACTTAAAATTGTTTTTTAAGAAACAAACGAACACGAAACACTGGAAAGTCTACTGCTTCGAGGAGACAAAAATACTTTTCATACTGGACCCATGTAATACACATGAGAAGGCACCACAAAGACTTTCCTTGTTTGTTGTCTTTGGAACAATTTTATACATTTTGAAAATATTATCTAAGGAGACATAGTGGAGCAAATCATGAACCTTTTTGTCAAAGAAATACAGCACGGAAAACTATATATTATTATATATATATATATATTTAAAAATGATTGCTTTTGAAGTATTTACGTATCATTTTACACCAGAAACTAATGCAGTTTTGTTAACATATCAAACAACAAAATTATTTTGATAATTACTAAGTCAACCGACGCATACGGCAGAAAACGTGTTTAAATACACTCTTTTTGTCAGGGTTAAGCGAGATTGATAAACGTAGCATTTCCCGTGAATCAATGTTGTACCTTTTTATCAATAAATAATTGTGACTCAGTGATACGTGATGCAAAACTCCCTATCAAAAGTGGGCTTCGTAGCTTCAGTTATTGTTTGGAAACGACACAAACATGGATCATTTCAAATATAAAACGTCCAGTTCAGTTTTGAAGCTGTAAATCCAGAAAGGACGCCTCTATTGGTCTTTTTAAAATAGTTGGGCAACTTCTACATATAGGGTGCGTGCGTCTCCCAGAAAAGAAATCGTAAGCTTCATCCTCTGTTGTGCTTGATGGGAACAAGTGCTGTACATGTCTTGCTGTATAGTTCAGACATTCCCTGCAGTCTGCAACTGTGTGTCAGTTCTCTGTGTTTTTCTTGTGCAGCAGTTCTCGAGATACTCGGCGGCCACGTCCTCCTGTTGACAGAAGTCTGCCTCGCTCCCTCCACATAGTCTCGCTTGGAGGTAGGGTGCCTTCTTCAATGATGCCATCAGGGAGATAATTGAGGACCTACCGAAAGTGGATTCCGGCTTGGTCGATGAAGTAACTGGCACCTCCCTCGCACTTCAATTCATGCCGACCATTGGATTGGAGCGCTCTAAATTTAAAATATGAAAATTGCCAGACTATCTTGTCAACCAACAAAAAAACCTTTGGCCAAATAGGTGGTGCACGTGTTCACTTATTTCTGTTCAAACTTGTACATTTAATTAAAGCTGTTATTCTAGGCGATTTCCATCGCCGGAGGAACACAGTGATAGGAAATGTCACAAGCAGATTCTCAGTAAGGCCAATCATGGAGATGACGAATGATTCATATAACTACGGACCAGGAGAGGAGAGCGGTCCTAATGGCCAAGAGTCGTATGCCAATGGACGTATAGATAAGATCATTGCTACGATCCACTTTATATCACCCTTGTATGCATTTACTCTAATTCTGGTGGGATGTGTTGTCAATCTTTTCACTTTCTGTGTCTACAGTCTAAAACATTCAGAGAATTGTCAGGTCGCTCTAACTGCGTTTCTTGTCTTTAATAGATCACGGAGCGATTCTCCCTGGTGTGATCCAATTATTTCAGATATCAGTTATGGACCTGGACGTAAGGAGTACAAATCTCTTGTCATGCCGCTTTTACACACTGAGTGTGTTTCTTTATGGCAGCAGTTGGACTCTAGTGGCTGTAACAACGGAACGGGTCATTTTTATTGTCAAACCACAAAATGCAAAATCTGTTTGCTTAAGAATAAATCCAGACTGATTATAATATTCATTTTAGCACTTTCTACTTTCTGCTGCGTGTAATGCACATGTGTTTCTAACATTCGGCCACTGGCACATTTCAATATCAGATACCAGCAGCACTGAGATAGAATACTATGTCATAGCATACACGAGAGATCTCATCGGGCCAGTATTTTGGTGGACAGATTGTTGGTTATTTACTTTTGCTCCGTTTCTACTCCTTACTGTCTTCAATGCCATTATTTTGAACACTGTTGTTCAAAGCAGAAACCAGTTGGCAAAAAATGGGTAAACGGTCGTCCGTGCGAAATCAGAATATGAGTATGTATTGCAATTTCAGACCATAACGTGAACACAAGGGGACAAATTACGACTGCTAATAACTCTGCAAGAGGTGTATCAAGAGCTAGAAAAGACATATCCTTAAGAGTAACCCTGTTAATGATCAACTTTGCCTTTGTTATTTGTAATTTTCCCATCAACATTTTGCTGCTGGGACCCAGCCTTAGTGGGGATCAAAGACGACTGGTAAATGCTATCGAAGTTCTGCTGCTGGAGGTGATGTATACTAACAATGCTCTCAATTTTTGCTTTTACTGTTGAGGGGATCCAAGCTTAGATGGGATTTTTGTTATGTTTATAAGTCAATTATTCAGGAGCAGGTGGAATCAGCTATTCTTTCAACCGCAGGATCGTTAGAGTCACGCCAAATATGTGATGAGACCAGTGTTATTTTGAAGACCAAACCTTATATATATAACTAGAATATGACAAAACCTGCAGGTCTTCTGTTGGAACAAATCTGTCCCTTGACATTTCTAGTAGATCTAGGGTTGTTCATAACCTTCACCCTCTCACTTAAGCTGTTCTTCATATCCAAGATATTGCCCATATTCTTATTAAGCCATAACAAGAAATGGTCAAACAGGGACGCGGGAAAATGTTTTACTGTGAAGTCGTCAATTTTGAACGTAAGTTATGGATTTAAAAAATATGCAATGGAAATGTGACGTCTGTATGCAATAAAGTGTAGAAGCAGATGCGTTATATTTTATGTTTTATAAACATTTGCTATTGTAAACAATGTGTAAGCTTGTGTGATAGGTTTTAATGATATCCAGGTATATATATGTTTATTATTATTATTCTGTTAATTGACAGGGATATTAAGATTTTCATTTAATGTAAATTATAAAAGAAAGTCTAGGCATTATGAGATCGCTTTCAGTTTTTTAGCTTCAAAGGAAGGAGAACAAAATATAACCATTATGAAAAATCTGCCTCAGAGGTTTATTAGGGCACTAAGGCTCTAGGAAAAGACAGACCTGAGTGGGTTTGGCTTTGTCTTAGATTAAATTTCATTGGAACCATAGCGCACTAAGTCAAACTGTTTTGCCAGGACCTGAATCTACGTGAGATGAACTCTTGCCTCTAAACGCTACGCCTCTACATTTTTATGGGTGACAACAATGGAATTAAGCTTGAAAGAAACAGCTTGCATTTATACGCTTTCCTAATTTCTGTTAACGACAAAAAAGGGCATACTGTATAAAGAGATTTTGGATACATTAAATTGTTATGTTAGCCAAAGATTACATTTGATTATATACAATTAAAGGGCAATTTCCTAAACTTTATAAGGACTTAAGAACACATCTAAATCGTTTTTTTTTTCCTATTTAGTATGGAACGAACCTCTTGGAATCTGATGAAATCCTCCTGCAAGTTCTTGGCCGTCATTCGAATGAAATATGTCTGCGTTTGAAATCGCTGAGTTTGAATTCGGATTCAATTTTTTTTTTAAACAAGACTTGCTTTGGATTAGATGGTGTGGAATGACTTTTTTTTTCCAAGAGAAATCTTCTGCTCAGTTCTCAGCTGAACTGGCATTTTGGCATAGTGCAAATGAAGACTCATAGAAAAAAAAAGAATGTAGGTTTCCATGACACATTTTTGCCTAAGTATATACATAGATCTAGATTATTTGTGTATTTTACAAGTAGTCTACGTATTTTTATTTTTTATTTGTATGTTTTGGGATCGAGACTGAATTGCCCCAGTTTTAAATACACCCAAAATACGTACGTTTGGTTTGTGTTGTTATTTTACGGAACATCTGGACGACAACGACTGCATTGCGCCTAGCACCATTGACATACCTTTACGAGTTAAATTTTAACTAAGAATACCTAGACTTAGAAAAAACAACAACAAACAAACGTGTATTAAAACTTTGATCAACATATTCTAAGCGTTTTCAGTCTCGCCTCTTGGTCACTTTTGAGAGCCCCCAGTCGTCCTCTTGTAAGTTTTTCATTGCTTGGGATTATGTTTTCTGTAACTTGTTTTGTGCTTCACCAAAAGGTAGAAAGCCTTAACTAATGTATCATCTTTCCATTCCCCTCCCACCTCCTCTGCCAAAATGTCTATTCTTCTTTTACCCCCTTGTCCAATCCTACATCAAAGTCGATCTATGGGTGTGTAGTGGCGTGTTAAGTCAAATTATCTGCCATCTCATTTTTTAAGATTTCCCTGTACACAAGGATCCGTATTCTGCTTATATGGCGTTGACGTAATTATATGAGACGCAACACGATGAAATCAGGCGCTCGTCAAACTGAGGCGACCGGAGAAATCACATTTTTTCAACAGTGAATGAAGTTTTAACGCGTTTTTTTTTTCATAAAACCCTTCTATGTCAATCTTAAAATGCATTTCAGGGTTAAATTTGTTGAAATAGAGTAAAAGCCCAAAAATTGTAATTTAATGGCAGGGCCTAATAAGGATTCGGCCATTTTCTCAGTAAACTGAGTTGCAGAGACAGGTCATCTCAGCGTCTTTAATTGCCAATATCTCGACTTCTACTCAAGGTAAGATAAAGATTTTTTCACCCACAGGAAATAAATAAACTTCACAGTAATATCGATAACTCCATATCGAAAGCTCAGTTCTTTGTTGCTCTATCTCCACTTTTGGGCTATTTGGAGATACATATATCATATGAAGGAGGGATGGTAAATCTACCATACAATGTAATCATTTCACCGATCGCTTGCCCAAACAGGTAGATTTTGAAAATCATTTTGTCCTATCTAGTATGTGCAAAAATAGTTGCTAAACATAAAACATCAATTTTCTCAAAATTGAAAAATGGACATAGAGCAACAGAGGACTGAGCTCACGATATGCTCAAAATGTGACGAGAGCCTGATTTCATCGTGTCGCATCTCATAATATATCGTCAGCTGTATACGATCGTTCTTTTCTCTGTCAGTATACTATTCAAACTCTGAATGCTAGATCAAGCTGGTGAACTATTAGTTTTGTGTTTACTGTCTATGGATATTCTTATGGCAATTTTGATGGCCATCATTTCTGCAGTATGTAAATTGTATGATTGTTTCGTTTGTTCTCTTCCTATCTAAAATGGTGGGAAATATGGCTATACCTACTCTCCCTTCTTCGGTCTTCGACTCGTCGGTGAAGCATATTAAGGATTTTCTGTTACTAAAATTTGCTATCAGCCCGAAGGCTGCATATCATTAGTATTTTCATTACTGTGGTTATTAAACAGTTCTATAATAACTTTAACGAATGACTGTTCCCTTCCTATTGGCTCTTGAGAAAAATATTCCTACTACTTTATTTGCATTAAGCGTAAGTCCCCAATTACTAATCCAGGCATTAATTGGTCTGTCGTTATAACTTTATTAGAACATGATTTAAATTTCCACCAGGGCTTAGTCATCAGCAAATTGAGAGAGAGAAACTGTTCGACCAATCCTCGAATATTTTACATGTTCCTTCTAATGTACCATTTCTTTGGGAGTGCACTTTGGAATGGGCCTCGTGAACTTTCAGTTTCACGTAAAAATTTTGTCAAGAAATGTCTGGATGTATCTGAGGATGTCATAAAAAAAAAAAAAATCTCTATCTTCCGAAGTTGTAAAAAAATGGCTTCGCGCTATTCAAAGTGAAAAGTCTAGAAAGATCGCAAGTTTTATTCTTTCTTTTTGTTCAAAGCCTTTTCTAACTTCATATTTTAACATATGGAGGGGCGTGTAGGGGGGGGGGGGGAGTGGGGGATCTAAAGTGATTTAACGTGCCTTAAACACGAGTGATGAGGGCTCTAATGATTCTCCATTGTTATGTTATAATTAACTTTAACCTTTTTGTGTGTGTGGGGGGGGGGGGGCGTGAGGGATCTAAAGTGATTTCGCGTGCCTGAAGCACGATTGATGAGGGCTATAATGATTATATATCCAAGTCAAATTTCAGCCTATTATTAATTATAGTTTCTAAGATTTCACCTAAATGTGACTTTAACAAAATAGGCCAATAAGAATTTGTACCATGGGGATCTTTCCCGTGCTTCAGGATGGTGATAGCTGCTGTGATCTTCCAGACAGTAGAACTGGTGCCTGCCTGTTAAATAATATGTGTAAAATTTATTAAATTTTTCAAGGGCCTTCTTTATCATGATATAGCCGGTTCCGTCCGTGCCATGGACAGAGTCTTTCTGTGATTTAAATCAGTTCTTTCTTAGTGGTGTTTACGTAATTCCCTATCTAAGCTATCTTTTTGTTTTCGTCCCCTCCCCACTTCCTGAATTTCCTAAAGTGCTGTTCAAACTCGTGCGTTAGAATGTTTTTGCCAAATAAATCGTCTGCCTTTTTTATCCGAAATAGTTCTCTGGGTGTTTTTAGTAATTTACATGTATATATCATAATTTTTATTTATATTTTTCTTGTTTCCCCAGAAGGTTTTTAAGTTTTCCCCCATATGTCTGAGGTGGACTTAGTCGGCCGGAGGATAGATCTGGATCTACTTTGACACGTTTGGCTGAACTGAAGCGTTGTTTTTGTTTGTATTCCTATTAACTTCATTCCCTCTTGTTTTAAATTTAATTTTATTCTCTTCAGTGGGAATTTCAGTGTTGTTTCTATGTTTTGGCCCGCTATTCCACCATGGGACAGTTCTTTTTTTATTTAGTGGTTTAGGTATTACGCATTCTTTACAAACAGATAATAGGAGTTTGTGATTAAACTAAATCCTTTACGTTGTTTATATGTAGCATCTTCTATATCTAAACGATTGACAATGTTGTTGGCAAATTTCATCCAATTTATTTTTTTTTTTTAGTTTTTAAAAGATCGTTTAAATTTGATTACCACAGTCAACATGCAATCGAGCACGGAAAACTCGAATTTCTCGGGGGATTGGAAAATGTATTCGAAATGTCCGTAATTCGAAATTTCCATGATGGGCTTTTTTTTTTTTTTTTACTAAGAAATAGTGGAATTGCTAACGTGACATAACCGTGACGACACTATTGTGGTAACAAAATCGTTCGAGAAATCCGTGTTGCGAGTTCGAGAAATTTCTATCCTATTTCCTCAAACTGTATAGCCATGTCTATCCAGTGCTTGTTTATTCTAGGTCCAAAATGTCCGTGGAATGTGACTTGTTACTTTGGACATAGAATACACCAGAGCCAACAGACTATCTTTTATATTAGATATAGAGTTATTAAACACGCCGATTACAGCGATGAAAAGGAATACCCCCCTCCCCTCCCCCTTTCCGCCAAAATTGCTAGAAAAAAATCTTCGAAAATCATAACATTGGAGATATCATAAATAAGAACTGAGATCGAATGTTTTTGACTTTGTGATTGTGTTTTAAAACTAGCATTTTCAGATATCAGCACTACATAACTCATTACAAGATTGTTTTCAAACATTATTTTAGTTGTAATTCTGAAATCATAAGGGCAGTACAATGTAGCCTACTATAAAGAATTACCACTACACTTTTGTGTTTTTTAAATACTACAGTTCGGGAAAAGTCAAAGGCCTCAGAATTATAGACAGTGAATCAGACTGTTTTCGAGAAGACTGACAACGACTGTTTAATTTAACTAAAATAAGCTCACATGCAGAAACGTAATTTTTAATAATGACCTCAACAAATACAAAAAGCAATTGCGCTTCAATTCCAATAATTTTGTATTGTGCGTTGTTAGCCTTATAACAGTAACATTTACTGTGCAACAGATGCAACAAGTCTTTCATTAACGAAATCCTTTATTTTTATTTATCTGAGACCTTGGCATGTAATCTTAAAAATAAAAATACGTGGACGAACAATTAATGTATGAAATACTTAAGGGAATAAATATACAAAGGCATCAAAGAAAAACATAATAATATACAAATACAATCTGTTCGGGTTATTTGAAAGGCATACAATACATATTAGAGGACAGAAGCATTTAACAAGAGATTCATGTAAGCACTCGAGATCTTCATTTGCTATCTAAGATAGCACTCACCATGATACAAGATATGCCAGAAGGGACCGAAATGGGTAATTAATTCAGGCATGTGGTTTTTAATATGTTGCCCTTTCAAGTGGTGAAATTGTCATCAACCGACATGAACTATAAAATTAAAAGACTCCTTATTTTGCTTTTGAGTCCACTTCTTAATTTACTGTCTGGTAAGTAGTGGCTCTTTATTCAGCAAAAAGATTTCTCTCATCTCCACTGGACAAAGAATGGTTACTGTAAGAGGGCCCAGAAACATGACATAAAGAAGACAATACATAGAGCTAGAGTGTCCCGCCAAAATTTTTCTCACTCTTTAAATGACATTAACTGTATTTTATTTTCAGGAAACAAAAGGATAAATATAGCTTATATGTTGATTCACACTTACAAGTGTTCAAACTGACAACCGTTGTATTTTTTTTTTGGGGGGGGGAGGGGTCAGCTCGTATTTTTTTAATATTGAAGATTTCTGTATAGTGTGTATAGTCACATTAATGACTTCAGTCACCGTTGCAAATAAACGCTGTGACCTCAGCAGGAATTCTTAGGGTCAGGGATTGAGCCACAGGGCTTAGGAGATGCTATCAAACACCAAAAGTTACATGACAAAGGCAGTCAGAGGGCCTTATTTCCACGGTCAGGAGGTGAACAGTGAGATTCTCTAGATCTAGTCCTGAGAATTGTTAAATGGCCGAGGTTTAAATGACAAAGGAATTCTCATAGTAATGTCTATAAAGCGTCTTGTCAAAAATCTGATGTTATAGTCATTTTCAGATGTAACGAGATTCACCACAGTAAACAATCTTTTCGCTTAAATGTGATAAATGGCATTCATTTTCAGATAGAGCTGAATCTGTTTGAACATTATCAACATTCTCTTCTCAAACGTTGCTTGTCATTGATCATAACTGATACCACCACCTCGCTAATAATCTAAATCAATCTAGTGTGCTCAATGACACTAAGTCAGGTGATAGGCATTACTTTTCTCGATCTGTTTCTTTCTCCCTCAACTTAACATTGTCTTATAGAAAGTGCGAGCGGGGATTTTTTTAAGTCTTCGCAATGATTTTTGTATTGTTATGTTGTTTACGATTCAATGATGTTTAAATTGAAATGGATTTCCCAGTAATTGACAAGGGTCATTGAAAAATAAGATTCCATCTACATTGAAGAAGGTGACGTAAGAAGGAACGAATTTCTCTCCTGAATTTCGTACCAGTGAAACAGTAGAGGAAAAAATTTAGAGAGTTGTTTGTGAACATCAGCAAGATAAAAAACCTGTTCACTGAGATAAGTAAAGCATCGTCTTCAGCAAAAATGTGCGATGCAGAACCATAAAAGCAAATAGGAAAATTGCAGAAAATGAACGCAAAATTGATTGTTAGCAGTGTTATAGCAAGAGACATTTCTTTTTTATTTATCCGTAATACAGCATTATTTGTTCTTGCGAATTGCTTTACATCCGCTTGGACTGATGTCTGAGTATTTATATTATGTCGTTGCAAGCAGTAATTTTTGCCACCCTTTTTCTGCTCTCAACGACAGCTCGCAAGATGATAATGTTAAACACTATAAGACTTATAAACGGACCAAATGTAAACAGCCAACTGTCAACCCACCACACAATGTCATCTCTAAAGAACACGTCACAGTCCAAGCTTAACGTTTGATTCATACCTTCATCATAAACTTGACGGTACTCAAACAAGAGGAATGTTAAAGAGTTGATAGCTACAGATAACATGACAATGATCACTAATGTTAGCCAAACACAAGGTATTGAACATACCGTTTTTACAGCGTATGGCCTTTCAATGGAAATAACTCTCTCAATAGTCACGGCTATTAAAGTCCAGCTGCTGCAATATACAAAGACGTTCATTGTGAAGAAGTGAAATCGGCACGACAACAGATTGTTTTCTCTGACATCAAAATCTAAAACTGACATTTGAAATAGCCGGGTTAAACCAGTGAGAATAGCTCCAAGATCCACCACCGACAGAAAACGGAGGTACAAGGACATGGCAGTTCCTCTGAAAGCCTTCCGACTGTAGACACAGAACGAGAGTGGATTGCACACACATCCTAATACAATGAGCATCAGTGAACAATAGCCTGAGAAAGCCTTCACAATGTCCACAACCTTATCAGCACCGAAATCGGTATCGTACCTGACATTGTCTGCAATATTCATCTTCTTGTTACCCTCATTAATTAAATTGACAAGAGTTTTATAAACATCTGTCTACCAAGCAAACCATGGAATTTGAAGGTTACTGTTGTTCCTCAACCGGGAAAGATTTAAATCACAAGCATATGCTTGTTTCCTTTTTTTTTAAAAAATGTCTTATAAAAGACACAAATGCCATATTCGGAGTTACTTCTGCAGAGATTGTACTCCCCCGATGACTTTGGATCATAATAGGGTTTTGAATATGACAGATGTGATAGCTAAAAACAGGTACCAATAACATTGATAAACAGGTTCACTTTTCCGTCAAGTGTCAGATTTTGCTGAAAACAAACTTAACTGAATCGAAAAAGAAAAGAATAACTAAGAAAACTTTGGAGACACCGGCAGTTAATTTTTGAAATCATTTCATGTATGTAAGGCGATATTTGAAATGTTCTGTCAACACAATTTTGGTCTTGTCAATACAATGTTATTCTGTCTTATTTAACAGTCAACGTTTTCGTCTAACATTATTTTCCCAGAAATGGACTTTCACTTTCCCTCACATGAAACTGTTGGTTACTGATTCAGTCGTAGATGTACGGGTGCTAAATCGGCGAACAGAATTTGCACCGATATTTTATGCTGTTGAAAACATAAGTAGTGGAGGATTATTGTCACGTCAAATATTACAGATCATAAATTTAAAGAACTCTCCAGTTCAACTGAAATCAAAATCTGACGATTCAATGCAGGAATTCTAAGCTTTTGAAATCAGATCAATTTGTCCACCTGTCTCAACTTGAAACTGATATAGATATTTAAAACAACGATCGAAGAGTTAGTTCCATTCAGAGGGTGTTGAGTATAAGTAAAGTTCACCATGATCATTTACATTGTACTGAGCCGTTCAAGACGTCATAAAAATATTTAAACTGGCAATATTATCATTTTCAAAGGCACTTCAGTAGTAATCAAATTCAATTTAATAATACTGAATACTTCAACATAGAATATATTTTATTATTGGCTTCTACCCCATCAGTGTCATTTGCATGAATCTGTAGGCCTTTTCCACCAAATCGGCTGCTAAACAAATAGAGATGTGAGCTCAACTTTGCACAAATCACATAGATTCAGCCGGTGCACATAGTCATTCTAGAAGTAAAATATTGGCACTTGTTTTTATTTACCTAAACATTAAAATCTGTTGACGACAGTAAGTGCTTAGACCCTCAGTTGTACAGCGCAGTTGTATTAAGGACGACATCTCTACGAGACTACTTACCCTCCAAACAAACCATGTTTGTATAAATCTGGTCTAACACAGAATATTACGATTATTTATCTAACACTGTCGTTTTCAAAGCCACGAGCCACCATTTTTTTAAAATCCGAAACATAAAGATTCGACCACAACTTCCAACAAAATAATATCTCACCTATAATCAAGCATTTTTGTATGTCATTTAGCCTCACATCAAAGCAAATATCAATCCATTCGAACTTAATGAAAACATACCCAATTTTATTTTTTTTTAATGGCTCACAATGCAATGACAATCAAATATAGGTCAACATAACAATCATTCTGATAAATTATTACTGTTTACGTGATGACTACTAACATAAATTTGCTCAAACTTTAATTAACTGATTGATATACTGAGAGCTGTATCCAATTTTCTCAAATCACAAAGACAAGACTTAAGCCTAACAGGCTTAAGCGTATAAAAATAGTAATTTTTGGTTTTGTTTGAAGTCTATGTTGATATGTTAAATATCTTTCCTTTGCTATTACCTTTTAGGTGTCCACTATACACTGTATGATAGCTGCGCAGCGTCTATCGTGTCGACATGATTATTTATTATTATTATTTAAACAATTCAATTGCAGCTTTTGCATATAATTTCCAAATATTTCTGGTAGTTTTCAAGTGTCACACGTGTTTGTTCTGGTGATTTACTCTACACGTTTTGCTATTTCTCGAAGACTGACACTAGCAGAAGGTAGACTTTCTGCTTGTTTTCGTGGTCAGTTAAAATTCATTATCTGTAAAGAAAATTCAGTTTTAACAGATACCAGGTATGCAAACTCTCCCCAGCACTTTCAGCTTTACTCTATCATTTATATGGCATGTAACAAAGAAGACACGTTTGCTTTTGATCGATCTATCCGTATGTTGATCAACCACAACTGGCATCACAATACGAATGAACTGTTGCCAGCAGCTCAGGTATACATAATCACGGTGTCAAACAAACCATTCTCTCTGCCTCTCAGTTTTTTCCAAATTTCCTTGCATTAGAAACTCTATCTCGGTATTTCAATCCATGTAAATGCCAAAACGCTTTGCCATTGGACACTGGTATATTTTCTTTTTTCATTTTGCACTTCTTCCATTTTGATTTCTGGTTTATTGTAACTGCTTAAAATGGAAAGTGTTCTTTATATTCCACTCTTTGCCATCACATTCGGCGTTTGAAATTAAAAGAACTGTGAGAGTAGAACAGAGCATAATATGGTGCTAAAAAGACTATGGCTATTCTTAAGGCTTCAATTCGCATCCACAAAAAGTCTCAGTTATTTACTTCCATGATAGTCACTCTCCTCATAAGACAAATCTAAAATGATGAAAAACAATAAATAATAAATAAATAAATAACCGGTATCTCGCTTTTGGGGGCACTTTTCAATAAGAAAGTCAAATCATCAGTTCTTGCTGCAAAACTTACGAAAATGTCCAAAAACAAAAAGACATACTGTAATTGCTTCATAAATTACATTCATTATAGATAGTGGCCGTTCAAGTGGACACTATAAAGGCTACACGATTAAATAGTGTAATCACAGGAAACAACACTCACTGTCTTTAGATGGATTAAAGTAAGTCTGTTCAGTTTATTCTTTGAACATATGTGTATTAGATGATACAAATATTTTCAGAAGTATCTTGGTTTGCAATGTCACAAAAGTTAATCATTGGAATTCCAGGAAAGTGCAATAATTTGGAAAAAGCATGACATCGCCAGAGCTAACTTGACTTCATACAATTATATTGCCGAAGCCAAGGATAAATGGACTGGGTTAACCTCTTAGCTGCCAGGTTTAAATCACAAGAATGCAACGAAAGCATTTCGAAACTTTAAATGTGGCCACTAAGGCACTGGTCGACAATAGCAAGGTTTCATTGGCTGAATCAATACAATTTGATCATCAGGAACCAAAAGAAACGCCCAAAAGAGGAAATTTGCTCAACCCTCATCCTTGGCAGTGAAGGAGTTAAAATGTCTTCTTACAGGAAGAGATTTCTTCCAAGGCCAGCTGCCAAAAAAAAAAAAGATCAGCTCGATATTCTTGTCCTCATTGACATTGAAAGACAAGAAAACAAGCTTTAATTAAAGTACCAAAACCATGAATTTTAAATTTATTTCAATGCCTTTATTAATCTAATGTTCATTCAGCGGTGTATTCCATGAATAGCAATGATCTTTTTTTTTCTAGTCAGCCAAATTACTTCCGTTTGATAGGGAAAAAAAATTCCTTCTCATTTGAAATAAGCTCAGTGAAAAATGCTAATGGTCCATTCCATGTAAAATGAAACTTAACACTGTTTTTCAAAGTGGTTGCTATCATTTCTTATTTCATTTTTATTGAAGTTCAATGTTTAAAGTTTGTTACGTGATGGACAGTTTGAATGTTTGAACCTGATTTCCACATTTTATCGCATATTCAATGGGATGTACAGAACAAACTCAAATGAGTGAAAAAAAAGTCCTATTTTGTAAGAAGGTAGTTTAATTTAAAACCAAATATTCAATGACAATAAAGGTAATAAAACAAAAATATGAAACACATGGAAGCAATTTACATCATGAATTCCGCTACAAAATTATTTTGCAATATATTATTTGAGGCAAATGTGACCTATTAAAATATTGTGACACACGTAATGAAAACATTAAAAAGTCAGCTCATGGAGACATTTTTGTACCAAGGGAACTCATGAGTAGTGTTCAGGTTTACTTTTACTTGTCATTTAATACAGTCTAAGTTTTATTAACATAAATAAAGAATTCAAGCGCGAGACATGGGTGTGACACACGTAACAGATCAAAATTGTGACACACGTAACAGCAATGTGACACACGTAACAGCCAACAACATGTAAGATGAATATTATCTAAAAGTGTTCTTCGAACTTGAATTGACCACTTGATCCAACAGGTACGGGAGAAGATATTTTATGGACAATATTAGCCTTTTTGTGAAAGGACTGATCAATATTTTTAGGCCACTGCCAGTTCTGGGAAAAGGTCTTGTGCATCACAGAAACCTGTACATCAGAATACCCAACAGCAGTAATCTTCCATGGATACACCTTTGAATCATACTTCACCACAACCCAGTTTCACAATCATTTAAGACCTGATCTACTTCATTTTCAAAAATACATTACATGGTTCCTCAAAACTGACTTCACTAAAGGGCCCCAGATTGGGTTCGAACTCCATGTTAGTACGATAGAGTTTATAATTATTACGTGTACCATATTTCCAGGTGATGCAGTGAATTGCGGTGATTCCTGGAACAGGTTCAGTTTCTTTCCACATTTTCTTGTCCACTCCATCAATAATATCATCTTCACGAACCTCAAAAACCTGAACGTTTAGCAAATCTCTCTCAACCACATGTACAAAGTCTCTTTCATTCTGAATAACGACACCATCCTTACTAAGGACTTTCTTTCGCACTGCTGCTTTTACTGCTCCCCCAATACTGTCCACGACCCCTTTGCCATGCGGTGTAGCAAAAAACTCTCATCTCACTTCCAATTTAGAATTGCTCCAATTTCATGTAAACTTTTAATGAGAACCTATTTTAAATTTAGATGCAGGCCCATCAGTGTAAATGACGAAGGAATCTTCAATATCTGACCCTTTCAATGGGCCTACAATTTTTTTAAGGAATGTGTAAACTGCATTTTTATTTTTCTCTTTGTGATCAGAAACAAATAGCATTGATTTACAAAGCAAATCTTTTTGATATAGAGCCACAGTGAAGAGATTCACAAAGCGCTCTGGATTTCATCCTGGTATGAATAGTACTGTATGGCATTACAAAATCACATTGGCACACACTGATACCGGGATTACTTTTATCTACATCCTTTCAATTCTTACATGTTTCTGAAATTTTCCCCAGACTTCAAAAATACATTCCAACAGTTCCCCTCTATAACCCTCTACAAATGCAGTCTGGATTCTCACAGAACTCTCATCCTTCTTCCATTCTTTCCAAATCACAATCTCATCGTAGTCAATTTCTCCCAAACATTCTTTGAACAGACGACCACTCTTTCATTCATTACATTGTTGCCCTTGCTAACAATCATCTTCAACACTTGCGTTGTCACAAAGACAATGCATCCAAATGTCATTTGAATAATCATACTTCAATGCCTTAAGTTTTAACATGAAGTTTTCATGAATTCGACATTTACATTGATGTTCAGGTGAATCTGTATATCTTAAAGATGCAAATTTACTCAATATAATCCAATTTTTATATCAGGAAAAACACTTGACCATAATTAATATTTCTTTTAAGTACAACACCAGATAATGTTTTCTTAGTTTCCCTTTCTGTCCATCTCTCCATACAGTTATTTCATCTTTCATTCCTAGCATACTGTAAACTGCATCACTTCTAAGAAAAAAGTTCTGCACAATTTCAACAGTTTGTTCACACAAAGCACGATTAGGTCTAATTTGTTGTTTTATCTTATTCTCTAGTTTGATTCTGTGGATACGAACTAATCCTTCAATAGTCTGAGTCGCCTTGGTTGGGGAATGGGATAAAAAAAAGTGTTTGTGGCTCTTTTAATAGCTTTTTTGAGACCTTGTGGTGTTTGCAAATCCATGTCTCACAGGGACAGTATTTTTAGTTTCCAATTATTGCTTCACGTCGTCCAGTGGCTTTTTTTTTCTGAATCCGCCATGCCCTTGTTGTCTCTCTGCTTCTCTTTCTCGGGATTCATTCACTTTTCCGCGTTTTCTTCGAATGTTTTCCACACTTGCCCTCTCTTCTGCCTGGAAGTTTGGATTTGTCAATCTTTGTTTTTCTCTAAATTTTCTCTGCCTTTCAGCACCGGTCACCGCTGATGAAAAAAAGAAAGAAAATATGTATTAGAGCACAGTAAAAAAATATAATGTATACAATGACGCTGGCAGTATTACCAGATTTGTCGACAATAAATGCTGATAACTTCAGTAAAAACTCTTATGCTCTGTCAAAGAACCAAGAAATTCAGGTGTTTGTTAAGATGGCGGCTAACATCATAACTGAAAGGCGCCAGGAACAAACAGGATTTAAAGTTTTAACGTAAAAAAATTAAAGCACTCTACCAACAGTTACGCTTGAGACTAGAATTTAGGTTAGTTGTGGCTAGGAGCTCTATAAATAAAGAGTCAGGATTCCAGTTAAGAAGGGTTATTATAGTTAGGTTTTGATTAGAGTTTGTACATGTTTTTTTTTCTCAAATCAGATTAGCAGTCAAGATTGAAAGGGATTGCGCTGTAGAAAATTCATGGATTACTCACCTTTTTTTGCGTTCAACTTCAGTTCCCACGGATTCCATGCTTGTCTTGTCAGTCATTTTGAAGAGACAAAAGTAAATCACTCTCAAATGTCCGAGAAGTCACCATGCTGACTACAGACTATTTAAATTATTCAGTTTACTTGAGATCATCAATTATCACAAAACAGATGAAACGCTCTAAGGAAAAAAACTTCATTAAGGGAGCGCCGGAGCATTCAAAGAGTGAGAAACACCCGGTGACATACGTAACAAAAAAAGTGACACACGTAACGCTTAAATTTTCATTTTTTTCTCATGTATGGTGGATGTGTTTACTAAATTTTTAAAATATATATCAAGGTACAGCAAATGTCTACCTGGAGACGAAAGCTCTGAAAAATCGGGGTCTGACAACTTTAATCAGTGTAAAATGAAAGTAGTAGGTAAAATCTCCGTTTCTCTGGAGTGGGACACAGGTAACGCTTGAGCTATGCTTCATATAATTGAATGAATCACTTCAAAGCAATTCTTACTAAACCACAAGCTTAAAAGCAGCCCTTGTCAGCATTTCAGGTGCTACAGTGAGCAAAAGTTATGATTGCCTCAATTTACATGTATTTTCACATGTGTTGAAGGTAAAAAGGTCAGTATAGTGACACACGTAGCATGGAATGCGCCTAATAATGTGACGCTTATTCCCGAACATGGTAATTTTGCTTTAAAAATAATGTTTGGGGACTCTTGTCAAAGCATTAACCGAAAGGTGATATTTCTCGGTCTTATATTACGGCAATTATATCTCTTGGACCTGTCAAATGGAAAGCAGCTGACTGGAAAAAAAAAGTAGCTCATTCACTAATGATTAAGAAAAGTTTTCAGCTGTTGAGTGTTCTCCTCTGTAAGCGCAAAACCAAGTGTTATGCTAAATTTTGTCTTTGAAGAGCGGGGCACATTACATGTTTTTTTTAATAGATCTCCCTCGTAATGTACTGTTAATTACACCAAAGTCAGTAACAATTATTGATAACAACATATAAATTATGGCCGCTGTCGACTGACCAACAGTTTGTGTTGTGTGTCATGCTCAAAATGTTGATCAGATTTGTATTGGTTGTTAACTCCATGAAGCTTACAGTTTTTCCACATTTCTGGAAGTGTGTCTTATTGCTAGATGGAGATTTCGTTGCTTTACTGTTCAACTCAGGAACTGTATTTCTGGTAGTTTGCTCTATGTCCGGTCTTTGAGACGCGATTTGCAGAGTGTTGTTCACAGTGCTTTGGCGTCTCGGCAATCTTGGGCAAAACTTGAGGCTTTGGTGGTATTGTACCTCTTGTAGGTGTGTCTAAACCTAATTCATCGAATAGATAAAAGTCACAGAACAAACTGAAGACCTGAGAATCAAAAGTACTCAAGTCCGTTTTTCAGAGTCCATCTCGAAAAAAGACTAAAAAAATATTAGGTCATATGCTATTCTAATTTCTTCAATTTTACATTATAACGGTATATGGGTGTTTGCACCGTAACTTTCTCGATCTTGGCTCAAAATAAATGAAATGATTTCGGTATTTTTCCTTCTAGAAGCTTCAATTTCAAGATCACAGTCCTATATTTTGAATGTAAGAAAACTATTGTGTAATATATCTGGGGTAAATGTTGTCAAGCATTATTAACAAAGTGATAATTGTAGAAGTAAAAGTAACAGACATTACATAAAGACACTCGATCACATATTATTGCATAAATTGACTTATTAGAATGATTTCTCCATGGTAGTTATAACCATCTTATATCATCACACTTCCAAAGTGACTTCCAGAATTATTTTTCTTAAGAAACATTATCTTAGAATCTTGTCTTGGATGTGTCAGGAGAATTCTCTAGAATTAGAGTAATGTTAAAAATAGGCCACATATGTTAAAATAACGGTAAAACTCCTCGTTTTTGCGTTTTTACGGACTTACTTCTGAATTAAGGAAACAGTGGAGAAGGGCAACCACAGCTAACTGAGACAAATAAGCTGAAAATGTTCTAAACAAAAATAATGGATTTTAACAACACCAGTCATGCTCCAAGCTGTATCCCTATTAAATGGACACGTTTCTTTTTACCAAAGTTTATAAATGCGATAAAGCAGCAACAACAATTTCCCTTGTAGTTAGACTGAGGCACTTGCCTGTGTGACTGAGTAGACAACGCCTCAGAGAATTCAGTACCAACATGCCTAATACTGACTACATTATTAATTATTATGACCATGGAAAAAGTTGTATAACAGAACAATCTCAACCTTGGAGACAGCAATGGCCGATTGTATCACACTATCTTTTTTTATTTGGAATTATCTGTCAAATTACGACTAATGCCATGATGCTCAGTTCGGTCCAGCGCTGACGACACGAAATTTGCGGCCAACACCGGACCAGGTTATTTTGTACCCTTAAATACTGAATTTTCAATAATATATCAAATAAATCAAAGTATCTTCACCTTGTTACCTACATTTGTTCACCTACAAATTAACGACAATAACAGATGGCAAAAGCCCAAATTATGCATATTTCTCCTTCATTTCTAGAACCAACTTCTCAGCAAAGGAAATGTTTCGTGTCGTGCCACTTGGTACAATATATGAGGCTATAAATCACACACATTTGCTACTGAAACTGCTGATACAGCCAAAGAAATAATACACAAAACAAATGAAGACAACAATATTCATGAATTGACTTGGAGTATTTGCCGCTATATAGAGATTATATTAAAACTTCCAGAGATGTTTCGATCAAGAAAAGGCAGATTTGTCAGGCAAAATATTTTATCTCACGACTGCAAACAGCACTTGAGGAATCAGGAAGTTGGGAAGAAACGAAAATTAATAAATAGCTCAGATAGGGAGAATTAAGTAAAGAACATAATAAAGAAGAATTGATTTAAAATCACAGCATTACCTTTTAAGAAAAACAACGTGCGGTTTTTCTAAAACCTTTTTTTCTCTAAAACGTACAAACCAAATGCGCCAGGCATAGGTACGTTTTCTGGTCTTGTTGTGAATATGATGTATGCCACATTTGATTAGAATCGGTTTAGAAGTAAAGGAGATAGTAAAATAGTGACCGCCCCCCCACCCCCCCCCCCCACCCCCCAAAAAAGCGCAGGCATTCACTTTCAGCTTTGTGTTTAACTTCGAATGCTAGCAAAACCTTAAATTTGATTGTTTTATTGTACATCTCAAATAAAAGTATGCTTCTTAACAACTGCAAATGCCAACCACAACTTAATACTTTTCAGCAAATGTATAGCTCTTAACTCCGAATGCCAAGTCTGTAAACCGAGCACTTTTCAACACGTGTGACCTGTTTCTAACTTTGAATTTCAGGAGGAATCAACTGGCAGTGTTGATATTTTGAGGGATTTCCTTGACCGATTTAGACATCTTTCTACAACTTTCCGGAAAAGCAACTTCCTGGTGTAGTCTAGAGAGCGGCATGTGTTGTAGACAGCTTGAATTTTGCACTATTGAGGAAACAGAATATTACTATGTTAAGTGTTCATAAAGTGCATTGGTCATCGAATAAAGTCTTTTTTTTTTAACTATTCCGTCAGTAAGCTTTGAGAGTGAACTGTTCTCTGATACGAGGGGAAAATGTTTCATCAAAATAAGGCTTGGAAAGTTTCCAAACGAAAAGGCTGCTCGTTTCAGGGCAACTACCAGTGCCCCCCTCCCCTTCGTGCCCACTCCGTCAAGTAGTGACTGCAACTCTTGTGGACATGCCAAAAATCGAACCAGCAAGTGGCCGCTTTACAACTTTCTCCCACTGCTGTTGGCAAAAGCGAATAAATGTGCTATGGCTGGAATGTGTCGATATGATCCAGATGTTGACACCCAACCATGGCCTGAACGAAACTAGCAACTTCTCTCTGCTCTCTGTTGCTCCATCAACCAAATATAGGACTAAATTGTTCATGTCTCCAAGTCAGTTACTCTTTCAGAAGAAGATTGTCCAGCAAAGAAAAATCTCGATTTAAGTATGCATTTGTCCTTCCCTCTATCCCTCCCTCTCCTCCCCTTAAGCTTATTCATCCTCTTAATGTGAAAATGTTTACATTGCTTATTATAGCTAATTTCAAAACTGGGTTTGCCTTCTAGAGAGCTAGACCAGAGAAATTGCGTGCATTACATTCTAAAACAATAAGGCAGCCCTACCTGTAGTGCAGAACCTATATAGAAAGTTGACTTGTTCTCTTGGAGTATCGCTTGTGAACGGATACACACTGCTGTGCCCAGTCGAACCCATCGCTTCTCGCCACCTTAAACGTACTTCATCCAAAGAATGACTACTGTAAGCATTTTTTTATTTTTTAAATAAACCCGAAAGATAAATTTCTATCCCAGTCCTTCAGAATAATACTGTTTAGCTAAGTCTACCCAATGTTTGTTTATTCTATGTCCAAAATGCCCTTAGAATGTGACTGGCTACTTTAGACATAGAATATACAAGAGCCAACAGACTGTGTCTTATATTGGATATAGAATCATTGAGCACGCCGATTACAGCGATGAAGAGAAATAACCCCAAAAATGAAATAAGGAGAAGGCAGCCTTTGCATCTTTCTTCCTTTACAAAAAAAAATAATTTTAAAAATTCGGAAATCATAAACTTGGAGATAGAATAAACAAGCACCAAACTCCGATGTTTTTAACTTTGTGATTGTGTTTAAAAAAATGAGCATTCTCAGATATCAGCACAACACAACTCATTACGAGATAGTTTATTTTCAGTCATTACTTTAGTTGTAAATCTGAAATCATAAGGGCAATACACTGTACTATAAAGATTTTATTTCATACGTTCTTTTTTTTTTTTTCCAGAATAAGTGTTCGATAAAAGTCAAAAATCTCAGAATTATAGACAGTGACTCGAGAAGACAGAGATAAGCTACTGCAGAATGTTTATTTTACCATAATATGCATACATTGTAGAAATGAGATTTTAAAACGATAACAACAACAACAAATAAATAAATCTAAAAAAATAAGCAATTTAAATGTGCTTATGCTTAAACATTCGATTTGCGAGTTGTTGGCCTTACAACAATAACATTTATTGTTCAGCAGCTGCAGCACATCTTTCATAAACAAATCCTCTACCAATATATGAGAACTTAGCAGGTAATTAAAAAAAAAATACGATGTCAGTGTCATGGGCGATAAACGGAAGAATCAACAAAAGAAATACATAAGGAAACATATACAGACATAGTGGACTTTTTAATGCATGAATGAGAGGCATGCAAAATGTTTTGGATGACTTTTTCCTCTGTAGAAGATTGGGACGCTTAAGATTAGGATCCTATGCACTCGGGACTTTCATTTGCTATGCGAGGATAACACTTACCGTGATAAAAGATATACAAGAAAGGGTGGCACTGGGTAATTTATTCAAGCGTATGTGTCTTTCATACGTTGCCCTCTCCAGTGGTGAAATTGTCGCTTACCGACATGAGCTGTAAAATTAAAGACTCCTTAAGTTTGTCAATCGAGTCCACTTCTTAATTTACAGCCTGGTAAGTGATGGCACTTTATTCAGCAAAACAAACAAACAAAGGATTTCTCTCTTCCCCAACAGACAAAAATGTTACTTTAAGGATATCATTCATCTTCTTTCCCTTCAAAGAGGGCCCAGAAACATGACATAAAGAAGACAATACACAAAGCTATAGTGTCACCCCAACATATATATAACTCCCTCTTTGAATGACAATAAATCCATTTTATTTTCAGGAAACAAAATTAATGGTTAAATATAGACTATTGGTTGATACAACTTTACAAATGTTAAACTGACAACCACTGTGTGTTTTGTTTGGTCACCTCTTATTTTGATATTGAGGATCTCAGTATTTTTTTTTATAGTCACATAGTGACTTCACTCATCATTACAAAGATTTCTTAGGGCCAGGAAATGAGCGCAGGGCTAACTTCTCATCCTAAAGAGTATTTCGAAAGACCAATGGTTACATAACAAAGGCAGTTGGTTATTTCCAGGGTCTGAAGATGAATATTGAGATTCTCTGGTCCTTGGAATTGTCATCAAAGAACCGAGGCTTCAGTGACAAAGGAATTCTCATAGTAATATCCATAAACAGTCTCGCCAAAATCTTGTTTTATAGTCATTTTCAGGGGAAATGAGATTCATCACAGTAAACAATCTTTTCGCTCAAGTGTGATAAATAGCATTCATTTTCCGATAGAGCCGAAGTTTTTATGAATATTCTCTTCTCAAACGTTGCATGAGATTGATCATAACTGATACCACCTCGCTAATAATATACATTGTTATGCTCATGACACTAGATTAGGCGACAGACAGTAGTTTTTCATTGAAGATGTGTTTTGTTCCGCAATTAACATTGTCTTACAGAAGGCGTGAGAGGGGATTATCAACATTCAGCTGGGCCTCACGATTTTTTTTATAGTTAGATTGCTTACGACCCAAATGAAGTTTAAATTGAAATGAATTTTACGGTAATTGGCAGGAGTCACGGAAACATGAGATCCCATCTGCATTGAAAAAGGTGACGTAAGAAGGAACGAATTTCTCTCCTGAATTTCGTACCAAAGAAACAGTAGAGGAAAAAATTTAGAGAGTTGTTTGTGAACATCAGCAAGTCAAAAAACCCCTCTACTGAAATACGTAACGTAAGCTTACCTTCTTCAGCAAAAATATGGGATGCAATACCATATAGACAAATGGGAAAATTGCAGAATATGAACGCAAAATTGATTGTTAGCAGTGTTACAGCAAGAGACATTTCTTTTTTATTTATCCGTGATGCAGCATTTGTTCTTATAAATTGCCCTAGATCTGCTTGGACTGATATATCGCACTCTGCACTGTCGAACGCTGCAGTCTTTTTAGTAATTTTTGCCACCCTTTTTCTACTCTTAAAGACAGCTCGTAAGATGATAATGTTAAACACTGTAAGACTTATAAATGGACCAAATGTAAACAGCCAACTGTCAACCCACCACACAATGTCGTCTGAAAAGAACACGTCACAGTCCAAGCTTAACGTTTGATTCATACCTTCATCATAAACTTGACGGTACTCAAACAAGAGGAATGTTAAAGAGTTGATAGCTACAGATAACATGACAATGATCACTAATGTTAGCCAAACACGAGATATTGAACACACAGCCTTTACAACTTGTGGCCTCTTAATGGAAATAACTCTCTCAATAGTCACAGCTATTAAAGTCCAGCTGCTGCAATAAAGGAAAACGTTCATTGTGAAGAACTGAAACTGGCATGACACCAGATTGTTTTCTCTGACATCAAAGTCCAAAACTGACATTTGAAATAGCCGGGTTAAACCAGTGAGAATAGCTCCAAGATCCACCACCGACAGAAAACGGAGGTACAAGGACATGGCAGTTCCTCTGAAAGCCTTCCGACTGTAGACACAGAACGAGAGTGGATTGCACACACATCCTAATACAATGAGCATCAGTGAACAATAGCCTGAGAAAGCCTTCACAATGTCCACAACCTTATCAGCAGCAAAATCGATATCGTACTTGACATTGTCCGTAATATCCCATCTTGTTATCGCTCACTGATTAATTTGACGGGCGTTTCATGAATTTCTCTTTACCAAAGGAGCAAAACATGAAATTTGAAGGATACTGTTATTCCTCAGCCGCGAAAGATTACTTGCACATGCTTGTTCCCTTCATAACATGTCTAATCAAAGACACAAATAGAATATTTTTGGAGTTATTTCTGCAGAGATTGTACTCCACCCGACGACTTTGGATCAAAATAGAGTTTTTGAACAATATATATGTTGTAACTGAATAACAGATACCAATAGTGTTAAGAAACAGGTTATAAGCAGCAGTATTCAAATGTTCATCAAGTGTCGGATTTGCTGAGAGTACAAACTTAACTGAATCGAAAAAGAAAAGAATAACTAAGAAAACTTTGAAAACACAAGTAGTCATTTTTTAAATATTTTTTTTTGAAATCATCTCATGTATGTAAGGCGAAAATTCAAATTGTTCTCTAAGAAAATTTTGGTCTTGTCAATAGAACTGTTATTCTGTCTTAATAGTCGACGTTTTCTTCAGGCTTTTTGCTAGAAACAGACTCAGTTTCCGTCACATGAAACTGATAGTTACTGACTTAGTCATAGATGTACGGGTGCTAAATCGGCGAAAAGAATTGACCGATATTTTCTGTTGTTGAAAATATGAAGTGTGAAATATTATTGTTACGTCAGATATTACAGATCATAAATTTTAAAAAACTTGCCCTGTTTAACTGAAGCCAAACTTTCACGATTCAATGTAGGAATTCTAAACTTCTGAAATCAGATCAATTTGTCCAATTGTCTCAGCTTGAAACTAATAAAATACAACGATTAAAGAGTTAGTCTCATGCAAAAGGTGTTGAGTATAAGTAAAGCTCACCATGATCATTTATATTTTTTTTATAAAACATAAGAAAACTGTCTAACCGGCAACTAATTAAACAATTAAAAAAAAACAAATAGTATATAAAGAACTTGCTTTTGATGTTGATATTACTGCCAAATTTTCGAGTCAGCTTGACTCTTCTTCAGGGCAACACATGAGACCGAGCATACTGGCAAAATTCTCATTACTAAAGACATCTCTGTAGCAGTAATATTCTCTTTCATATTTAAATGATTCAGCACTGGATACTTTTCTATTATTAACTTCTACTCCGTAAAGTGATCATTAATAGGAAACTGTAGGCCTTTTCCACCAAAATCAGCAGCTCAACAAATAGAGATGTGTGCTCAACTTTGCATATATCACATAGATGCAGTCGGTGCACATAGTCATTCTAGAAGCAAAATATTGGGCTTGTTTTCATTTATCTGCTTATACCTAAGTTGCACGGTATAATTGTATTGAAAACTATTGACAACTCGGCGAGACAACTTATCATCCAAAGAAGCCATGTTTGTATAGATCTAGTCTAACACAAAGAATTACGATCAGTCATCGGAAACTGGTTTTCAGAGACATAAAGCCACCTTTGTTTTTTAAAACTGAAATGTAAAGATTCTACCACCACTACATTAAAACCTAAACAAAGATAAAATATTGTCTTACTTATGGTCAAATATATCCGTATGTCTTTTAGCCTCATACCAAATATCAACCACTCAAAAATAATAAAAACATATCTCAGTTGTTGTTTTTTTTATATGGCTAACAGTGCAATGACAATCAAATAAAGGTCAAATTATCAACTAGTTTGGTAAATGATTACTGTTGCTGGATGGTTGCTTACTTAATTACTAATATAGATTTTCTCAGACGTTAATCAAGTGATCAATGTACTGCGAGCTGCATCCATTTTTTTTTTTCAGATCACAAAGCTAGGCTAAAGCCTAAGTTATAATGGGAAAAAAATGTAATTTTTTGGTTTTGTTTTAAGTCTGTGATGATACTTTCGATGTCTGCTCAATACCATTACATTCCAGGTGTCCACTACACACTGTAAAATAAGAGAGCCGCATCCATTGTGTCGACATGATTACTAATTGTTTAAACAATTCAGCTGCAGTGTTTGCATGTTATAATCTCAGAATATTGCCGTTCGTTCTCAAATGTCACACATATTTGTCTTGGTGGTTTACTCAACACATTTTGCTTTTGCTTAAAGTTTGACTATAGTAGAACTAGGTAGACATTCTTCCTATTTTCATGATCAATTAAAATTCATTATCTGTAAAGAAATTTAAGTCTTAACAAATATCAGGTATGCAAACTCTCCCGGCACTTTCAGCGTGACCTTATACGACGTGTAACAAAGAAGACTCTATTGCACTTGATCGATCTATCATATTATGTTGACTTAAACCATATAGCCGGCATCACAAGGCCAGTTTACTGTTGCCAGCAGCTCAGTACACAATATGATCATGATGTCAAGCAAGCTACTCTCTCTCTCTCTCTCTCTCTCTCTCTCTCTCTCTCTCTCTCTCTCTCTCTCTCTTATTTTCTTTGCTTTAAAAACTCTATCTCGCTATTTCAATCCAGACAAATGCTAAAACACTTCACCATTTGACATTGGCATATATATATATTTTTAATTTAATAGCAATTCTTCCATTTTAATTTCTGATTTATTGTAATTACTTCAAATGAATTTCTCTTTTTAGTCTATTCTTTCTTATTAGTTCCGCGTTTACAATTAAAAGATTTGTGAGAGTGGAGTGAACTAAGGAGCACCCGTAATGATTTCTATAAAGACTATGGCAATCCTAATGCTGCACTTCACATTTGTATAACATATTGTCACATTTTTTCTGCCATGGATTCTAGTTTATGTTTCTCTCTCTCTTCACATTCATCGATACAGGAGCTGCTGTTTGAAAGATAAAAGCAAAAATGACAACAAAAATACGACAACCGCCAGTATCTTGCATTTGAAGGCACTTTTAAACAGGGAAGGCACATCGTCAATGAAATATTCTTGCTGCAAACTCACGAAAATGTCCGATAAGAACAAATATGTAATCACTGTTATATGAATCAAATTTGATGTAGATGATGTATCCGGGTCGATGATGGTAAATAATAACTGATGTTCCAATGGGCACTATAATTTAGGCTCATGATTAAGTCACAAAGAGGATACATTGTCTTTAGATGGATTAATGTAAGCCCATTTAGTTTATTTCTTGAACTTATAAGTATTATATGATATAAATATTTCCAGGAATATCTTCTTTTTCAGTATCACAAAAAGTGATACTGAAACTCCAGAAAAGTACCGGTGCGATGTGGAAAACGATGGCCTTACCAGAGCTGACTTGAGCTGACCAATACATTGCCGAAGCCAAAGATAAATGAAGTGGATTGAAATGTTTGGTTACATTACGTTCTGGATACGTCTTTCAACCTCCTAGTAGAGGTTATCTCGAGTTTGATTACAGCAAGAAATGTTCTCCAAGGCTAACTGTAAAAAAAAAAAAAGCAACTCAGCTTGATGCGTTTATCCTCAGTGACATTGACAGGCAAGGAAATAAACTTTAAAGTGCCAAAACCATGAATCTTAGACTTATCACAATGCCTCTTTCGGGTAATGTTAGTCAGCGGCTTATTCCATGAACTGGAAATGAACTTTTTTTTTTCATTCTGCCGAACTAATTGCACGTGAAATGCAAACGAAACAAACAAACAAATAAAAAATCTCCTTTTTCATTTGAAATGAGCTCGATTTTTTTTCTCTGAACATGGTAATTTGCTTTTGGGCACGTTTCTAAAAAACATGAAAGTAAAGGTGATATTTCTTGGTCTTTATTATGTCAGTATATATCTGATGTGCCTATCAAATGGAAAATTAGCTGACTGAGAAAATAATTCAGTCGCCAAAGGTGAAGATTTCAACACTTGACTATTAATAGTATCTCCTCTTTTCAACAGTTGACTATTAATAGTATCTCCGCTGTAATGTTGAAACAAGGTATCATGCTGAATTTCTGTCTTTATAGAGCGGGTACATTACACCTTCTTAACAGATCTCCTTCGTGATTTGGATTCTGTACTGTGGCACACTGTCCTTTTCACCCAAGTCAGTAGCACGAATGTCAACATTTAGGGTAGTTGAGAACCAATATGTTGTGTCCTCATTATCGAGCCACTATCAACCCTATTCAATGTGGCTGTTGTTGACTGACCAATAGTTCGTGTAATGTCCGGCTCAAAATGTTGATCAGATCTGTATTGGTTGTCAAATCCAGGACGAAAGCTTACAGCTTTTCCACGTATCTGGCTATGTATCTGATTGCCGGATTGAGATTTCGTTGTTTTAACATTCAACTCTGGAACTGCTGTAAATGAAGTCGATCTGTTCTCTTCATCACTGAGACTGGCCAGCACTGGGTCACAACAGGATGTGACATTTCTGGTAGTTGCCTCTGCCATGTCTAGCGATGCTAACGAACGTCTTTGAGACGAGGTTTGCAGAGTATTGCTCATTGTGCTTTGGCGTCTCGGCGATCTTGGACTAAATCTGCGACGTAGCTGCTGTAGCGCCTCTCGCAGGTGTGTCTGAACCTGATACATTGAATAAAGAAAAGTCACAGAACAAACTGAAGATCCTAGAATAAACAGTGCTTAAGTTCGTTTTCAGAGAGTCCATTATGAAAGGAGACTAAAAAGATCTTAAGTAATATGCTATTTTAGGTATCTCAATTTTACAATTTTATGGTATTTAAATTTCTCGACTTTGGCTCGATGTGAAATTATTTAGCTACTTGTCGTCCTAGGGACTTCATTTTCATGCTCACAGTCCTATTTGACTGTCAGGAAAACTATTGTGTAATATATCAGAGGTACGGGTTATTTCTGTCAAGCATCAATAGCAAAGTTTTAGTGGTAACAATAGAAATGAAAACAACAGACAATGCATAAAGACACTTGATCAAATATTATTGCATGCATATATCCGTCTATTAGCAATAACTTTGCACTGTAGTTATAATCATCTTATATCAGTCAGAGTTTCAAAGTGACTTCCAAACATTATTTTTCCTAACAATCACCTCTCTAAGAATTTTGTTTTGGAAGTCTCAGGAAAATCCACTAGGTCTAGAGTTGTATTAAATATATAGCTCATACATGCCAAAATAACGATAAAATTCGTCGCTTTACACGGTTTTACAGACTTACTTCTGAATTAAGGAAACAGTATAGAAGGGCAACCACAGCTCCCTGAAAGAAATAAAATGAAAATAATGGATTTTAACAACACCATTCATGCTCCAAGCTGTAGGCCTATTTATTGACAATCTTCATACCGAAGTTTATAAATGTGATAAAGCAGCAACAGCAACAGTTTTCCTTGTAGTTTAGAGACTGAGGCACAAGATTATCGTACATAGGAGACAACACCTTAGTAAATTCAGGACCGACTGATGACCTGTAAGGCAGATTGGCATTCCTAATGCCGACTAATTGTGACCATGGAAAAAGTTATATACATAACAAAATTAACCTTGGAGACATCAGTGGCCGATTATATCACAGACTCTGTCATTTTTTTTTTCATTTGGAATTACCCGTCAAACAGCATGAGACTAATACCGTGATGTTCACTTTATGCCCCCTTAAACCATGGGTTGTCAATTCTTTAGCTTCATTATCATTTTCGTCATAGAATTTGAGAGCTTTATCAGTTTTACTGATACTTAAGACTAAGCTATAACGAGGGAAGACTCCCCAGCGTGGCTTGTGAATTTTATGTTGTCTAGATATGATTTAAATGACTAAATTTTCAAAGAAATTGATTGTGATGACTTTTGTGAACTCTAGAATGTCCTTCGAGAAGTTAATTTGCATATTGAGGAACCTATCACGTTTCCTGGCAAACAATTTGTAAATACTGAGAAAGTGTGATAATGTCTTAAATAGGCAAAAACACAGATGTCAGGGGGAAAAAACAACTTCAGATTGACTCCTATTTCGTTGTTGTTGTTTTTTGCTTTCCATACTAACTCACACTTTAAAAGTCAAGAATTCAAGGACGAGAAAAGTTCACATTTACTTAGATAATTGTATTTTTCTAAACGCTTATGATACTAAAGTGGAAGAAACATGGCACAGGCTTACTTGTAGATTGACGATGAATGCACTGGCCACAGCGTACGCTAAATAGCCTGACTCGGACACATGTGGTCGATATAGAATACAGAACTGCTGCAGGCCAAACAGTGGGATTAGGATGAGCATGGCTCGCAAGGCACGCCTATGAAGGCAAGAAAAAAACAAAACTATAAATGGACTCGTTGGAAATCTCCATGTGGTGAGCAGTAAAAAAACAACAACAAAGAAACACACACGCACACACACACACACAAATAATGAAAATTAATATTTCAGAATGAAATGAACTGACATTTGAAGACAATATCTGTGGGAATAAATTTTCGAACCCATGAGAAATTTATATCACATTATCAACATCATCGTCATAATCGTTGATATATTGTTAAATTTGGTGGCAATAGTTTTATGGTTATGTTTAAGAGGGATAAAAGTTTCCATCTGTCTCTTTCATTAACGTATTAGATGTGAAACCAGACAGGGAAGAGCCTATTGCTCTTAAGACACCACTGACCTTAGACTGCCTACATGGCTGAATCCTCTTTTCAGCTGAGACCACAAGGCTTTCATTATAGACACCAGGAATATCACATTTAGCTGCAAGAATAGTTTGTTCTTATAAGATGTAGCCTCTATCTGTTGGGAAACTTCTTTTGTCTAATCATCCAGTTTGTTTTTTTTTTTGTTTCTTTTACAGAATAAAATTAATGATTTATAGTTGTATGCTATATACACTGCCTGTGTACTATCTGAATGTCTATATGCTTGTCTATTTGTCTGTCTCTCTTGCTGTCTGTCTGCTTATTTAATTTTGTCTATCGACTGACTGTCAATTTCTTTTTTATATTGATCACTTTTTTATTCATTTATCAATCATATCCATCAACTTGGCATCAGCTATACATAACTTCTAGTATCTTTCTTGTCTAGTTATCAGGCATGTTGTCATCTTCTGGTTGGAAAACAAACATCTTGCACCATTCCCCTCCTGTTTCATTATTTTACACTATTTTCACCATCCATTAATCTCCACCTTGCGTTGTGTCTAACACACGGGCCATCTGACTATCACTTACCCCAATACAGGCAATAGTTGGACCATCCACAAGCCACTCCAACCCTCCTGCAAGGATCAGCCAACATGAGCTGAGGCAATATAACATATTGGTATTGTTATGTATCATGCAACACGTAGAAGTGAAACAAAATATAACGCAAAGTTAAAAGAAAATGAATTCGTGGTGTGTGTGTGTGTGTGTGTGCGTGCGTGCGTGCGTGCGTGCGTGCGTGTGTGTATGTGTGTGTGTGTGTTGTTGTTTTTTTTTTAAACAAAATAGTTCACAGAGAAACATTAGGTCAATACTTATTCTGCAGTCACACAAGCATTCGCCGCTATGTCCATATTATGAGTCATTTTATCATGAATCAGAGGGACAAATCGAAATGAAGCAGGAATTGATTGTTTTGAAGTGTTGTATGGTTTTGGAAACAGAATTTATTCTAATATAAAATTATCACATGCAACACTGTATGCCATGTTAGAACTGACGAATTGTCTGGTTGTGGACATTGTTATCATGTCCGCATGAAGATTGAAGGGAAAAAAAAACAGAAAATAAAAGAAATCGCGAGAGAAGAAATATTTCAGATTTTGTGGTGAAATAAAGAGGAAAATAGATTTATGTCTCGTGCTCTGAATAAGTTTGTGCTAGAGAAACTTTATATCTAACCCAACTGGGCCAATACAAAGGACACGGTTTATAATGAACTTCTTTTGTTCCAAGAATGACGTCAACTTTCAGTATTGTCTTCAGCCACTTTGCGGCTTGTTATGCCATACTATGCCCTGGTTAAAAACAAACAAAAACAAAACAATACAAAGGCAGAACAGCCTACTTAAGTAATTTGTAATGGACACGCGAAAACGCTGTAATGATTATTACATCAAAGTACTCACTCTTGATTGAAGGTGGTAGCTCTGAATGTAAGATATATGACTATTAACACCGCTGGTATTCCTGCACCAAAGAGAAAATGAATAAAAAAGCAATGGTCAGAACGAAAGAATGATTTTCATATTTATTATTAGTAAGATTACCGACATACTAAGCTATTCATTTAAGAGTTCTCCTCCAGGGGAAAGACAGTACGAACAAAAATTGAAACTAAACAAAGCCTAGAGCCAGTTATACTGCACCATCTTCACTACAATGTTCCAGATAGATGCTGACGGAGAAATTAGGAGAAATGCTGCGAGATGCCAAAAAGGAGGCAGCGAATCCGATACCGTCGCCTGGTATGATTCCAAAGTCGAGCCGAGACAGCCCACATCGGTGCAATGAATGAATGAATTAATTAATGAACAAATGAATTATTGAACGAATGAATTATTGAACGAATAAATGAAGGAAGGAACGAACGAACGAATGAACGAACGAATGAACGATTGAATGAATGAATGAATGAATGAATGAATGAATGAATGAATGAATGAATGAATGAATGAATGAATGAATGAATG